>JAAKBF010000121.1:0-214525 GCA_012656075.1 Phytophthora hibernalis
TCGCGCACTCTACACCATTGCAGCGCAACGCCACTCGCGCACGCGACAGCCGTCATCACGATCGCAGGTGCGCAGCCAATACAGACTGCAGTCTGCTGGACATGCGCGATCGTTGGCCATCAGACGATGGCCAGTAATGCATCATAGCTTATAGAGGTGGCGCACACACCTCGCGCATGCAGCAAGCAGACCTACAGGGATGATCAGGACACTGCCACTGGCCCCGCGCTCTGCTGCGAAGTCTCATGTGTCGCGCAACGGATCGCGCAAGACGCTTGGTCATCCACAGCCGCAGCGCTAAGAGCATGGAGCACAGAGATAATGCACAACGAAGAGAGCAGAAGCCGTGAGCATACTGCTGTCAGCCAATCCCGGATCAGAGAGCATGGGAATGGCAGCAAAAGACCCCTGCTGCGACGACCCAGTGGACGATGGTATGCGCCGATGGAAACAAGCCCAGCCGGTGTGCGCCGCCTCGCCCACACAGTGTGCAGACGCGGTTGACCTGGCGTTGGGCGGAGGGCCCGCGGCAAAACACGGGCCCAGCCGGTGATCGAAACCGGGACCTCTCGCACCCAAAGCGAGAATCATACCACTAGACCACTAGGCCGCTAACCTAGCCTCAACACAAACACATGTCGCGCATAATGCCAAAACACACGCGCACACACCTCTCGCACTCTACACCATTGCAGCGCAACCACCACCCCGCACCGAGCTCATCCGTCGCAGTGCGCAGCTACAACTCGTCCTACAGCCGTCGTTATCGACGATCCAGTAATATCAAGTTATAGAGGTGGGACATCGCCAGCCAAGCAACCTACAGGGATTCAGGACACTGCCAGGCCCCGCGCTCTGCTGCGAAGTCTCATGTGTCGCGCAACGGATCGCGCAAGACGCTTGGTCATCCACAGCCGCAGCGCTAAGAGCATGGAGCACAGAGATAATGCACAACGAAGAGAGCAGAAGCCGTGAGCATACTGCTGTCAGCCAATCCCGGATCAGCAGCATGGGAATGGCAGCAAAAGACCCCTGCTGTGGACGATGGTATGCGCCGATGGAAACAAGCCCAGCCGGTGTGCGCCGCCTCGCCCACACAGTGTGCAGACGCGGTTGACCTGGCGTTGGGCGGAGGGGCCCGCGGCAAAACACGGGCCCAGCCGGTGATCGAAACCGGGATCTCTCGCACCCAAAGCGAGAATCATACCACTAGACCACTAGGCCGCTAACCTAGCCTCAACACAAACACATGTCGCGCATAATGCCAAAACACACGCGCACACACCTCGCGCACTCTACACCATTGCAGCGCAACCACCACCCCGCACCGAGCTCATCCGTCGCAGTGCGCAGCTACAACTCGTCCTACAGCCGTCGTTATCGACGATCCAGTAATATCAAGTTATAGAGGTGGGACGCATCGCCAGCCAAGCAACCTACAGGGATTCAGGACACTGCCAGGCCCCGCGCTCTGCTGCGAAGTCTCATGTGTCGCGCAACGGATCGCGCAAGACGCTTGGTCATCCACAGCCGCAGCGCTAAGAGCATGGAGCACAGAGATAATGCACAACGAAGAGAGCAGAAGCCGTGAGCATACTGCTGTCAGCCAATCCCGGATCAGACAGCATGGGAATGGCAGCAAAAGACCCCTGCTGCGACGACCCAGTGGACGATGGTATGCGCCGATGGAAACAAGCCCAGCCGGTGTGCGCCGCCTCGCCCACACAGTGTGCAGACGCGGTTGACCTGGCGTTGGGCGGAGGGGCCCGCGGCAAAACACGGGCCCAGCCGGTGATCGAAACCGGGACCTCTCGCACCCAAAGCGAGAATCATACCACTAGACCACTAGGCCGCTAACCTAGCCTCAACACAAACACATGTCGCGCATAATGCCAAAACACACGCGCACACACCTCTCGCGCACTCTACACCATTGCAGCGCAACCACCACCCCGCACCGAGCTCATCCGTCGCAGTGCGCAGCTACAACTCGTCCTACAGCCGTCGTTATCGACGATCCAGTAATATCAAGTTATAGAGGTGGGACGCATCGCCAGCCAAGCAACCTACAGGGATTCAGGACACTGCCAGGCCCCGCGCTCTGCTGCGAAGTCTCATGTGTCGCGCAACGGATCGCGCAAGACGCTTGGTCATCCACAGCCGCAGCGCTAAGAGCATGGAGCACAGAGATAATGCACAACGAAGAGAGCAGAAGCCGTGAGCATACTGCTGTCAGCCAATCCCGGATCAGACAGCATGGGAATGGCAGCAAAAGACCCCTGCTGCGACGACCCCAAGCAACCTACAGGGATTCAGGACACTGCCAGGCTCCGCGCTCTGCTGCGAAGTCTCATGTGTCGCGCAACGGATCGCGCAAGACGCTTGGTCATCCACAGCCGCAGCGCTAAGAGCATGGAGCACAGAGATAATGCACAACGAAGAGAGCAGAAGCCGTGAGCATACTGCTGTCAGCCAATCCCGGATCAGACAGCATGGGAATGGCAGCAAAAGACCCTGCTGCGACGACCCCAAGCAACCTACAGGGATTCAGGACACTGCCAGGCTCCGCGCTCTGCTGCGAAGTCTCATGTGTCGCGCAACGGATCGCGCAAGACGCTTGGTCATCCACAGCCGCAGCGCTAAGAGCATGGAGCACAGAGATAATGCACAACGAAAAGAGCAGAAGCCGTGAGCATACTGCTGTCAGCCAATCCCGGATCAGACAGCATGGGAATGGCAGCAAAGACCCCTGCTGCGACGACCCCAAGCAACCTACAGGGATTCAGGACACTGCCAGGCTCCGCGCTCTGCTGCGAAGTCTCATGTGTCGCGCAACGGATCGCGCAAGACGCTTGGTCATCCACAGCCGCAGCGCTAAGAGCATGGAGCACAGAGATAATGCACAACGAAAAGAGCAGAAGCCGTGAGCATACTGCTGTCAGCCAATCCCGGATCAGACAGCATGGGAATGGCAGCAAAGACCCCTGCTGCGACGACCCAGTGGACGATGGTATGCGCCGATGGAAACAAGCCCAGCCGGTGTGCGCCGCCTCGCCCACACAGTGTGCAGACGCGGTTGACCTGGCGTTGGGCGGAGGGCCCGCGGCAAAACACGGGCCCAGCCGGTGATCGAAACCGGGACCTCTCGCACCCAAAGCGAGAATCATACCACTAGACCACTAGGCCGCTAACCTAGCCTCAACACAAACACATGTCGCGCATAATGCCAAAACACACGCGCACACACCTCTCGCGCACTCTACACCATTGCAGCGCAACCACCACCCCGCACCGAGCTCATCCGTCGCAGTGCGCAGCTACAACTCGTCCTACAGCCGTCGTTATCGACGATCCAGTAATATCAAGTTATAGAGGTGGGACGCATCGCCAGCCAAGCAACCTACAGGGATTCAGGACACTGCCAGGCCCCGCGCTCTGCTGCGAAGTCTCATGTGTCGCGCAACGGATCGCGCAAGACGCTTGGTCATCCACAGCCGCAGCGCTAAGAGCATGGAGCACAGAGATAATGCACAACGAAAAGAGCAGAAGCCGTGAGCATACTGCTGTCAGCCAATCCCGGATCAGACAGCATGGGAATGGCAGCAAAAGACCCTGCTGCGACGACCCCAAGCAACCTACAGGGATTCAGGACACTGCCAGGCTCCGCGCTCTGCTGCGAAGTCTCATGTGTCGCGCAACGGATCGCGCAAGACGCTTGGTCATCCACAGCCGCAGCGCTAAGAGCATGGAGCACAGAGATAATGCACAACGAAAAGAGCAGAAGCCGTGAGCATACTGCTGTCAGCCAATCCCGGATCAGAGAGCATGGGAATGGCAGCAAAAGACCCCTGCTGCGACGACCCAGTGGACGATGGTATGCGCCGATGGAAACAAGCCCAGCCGGTGTGCGCCGCCTCGCCCACACAGTGCAGACGCGGTTGACCTGGCGTTAGCGGAGGCCCGCGGCAACACGGGCCCAGCCGGTGATCGAAACCGGGATCTCTCGCACCCAAAGCGAGAATCATACTACTAGACCACTAGGCCGCTAACCTAGCCTCAACACAAACACATGTCGCGCATAATGCCAAAAACACGCGCACACACCCTCGCGCACTTACACCATTGCAGCGCAACCACCACCCCGCACCGAGCTCATCCGTCGCAGTGCGCAGCTACAACTCGTCCTACAGCCGTCGTTATCGACGATCCAGTAATATCAAGTTATAGAGGTGGGACGCATCGCCAGCCAAGCAACCTACAGGGATTCAGGACACTGCCAGGCCCCGCGCTCTGCTGCGAAGTCTCATGTGTCGCGCAACGGATCGCGCAAGACGCGGTCATCCACAGCCGCAGCGCTAAGAGCATGGAGCACAGAGATAATGCACAACGAAGAGAGCAGAAGCCGTGAGCATACTGCTGTCAGCCAATCCCGGATCAGACAGCATGGGAATGGCAGCAAAAGACCCCTGCTGCGACGACCCCAAGCAACCTACAGGGTTCAGGACACTGCCAGGCTGCGCTCTGCTGCGAAGTCTCATGTGTCGCGCAACGGATCGCGCAAGACGCTTGGTCATCCACAGCCGCAGCGCTAAGAGCATGGAGCACAGAGATAATGCACAACGAAAAGAGCAGAAGCCGTGAGCATACTGCTGTCAGCCAATCCCGGATCAGACAGCATGGGAGCAGCAAAAGACCCCGCTGCGACGACCCAGTGGACGATGGTATGCGCCGATGGAACAAGCCCAGCCGGTGTGCGCCGCCTCGCCCACACAGTGTGCAGACGCGGTTGACCTGGCGTTGCGGAGGCCCGCGGCAAAACACGGGCCCAGCCGGTGATCGAAACCGGATCTCTCGCACCCAAAGCGAGAATCATACCACTAGACCACTAGGCCGCTAACCTAGCCTCAACACAAACACATGTCGCGCATAATGCCAAAAACACACGCGCACACACCCCTCGCGCACTCTACACCATTGCAGCGCAACCACCACCCCGCACCGAGCTCATCCGTCGCAGTGCGCAGCTACAACTCGTCCTACAGCCGTCGTTATCGACGATCCAGTAATATCAAGTTATAGAGGTGGGACACATCGCCAGCCAAGCAACCTACAGGGATTCAGGACACTGCCAGGCCCCGCGCTCTGCTGCGAAGTCTCATGTGTCGCGCAACGGATCGCGCAAGACGCTTGGTCATCCACAGCCGCAGCGCTAAGAGCATGGAGCACAGAGATAATGCACAACGAAGAGAGCAGAAGCCGTGAGCATACTGCTGTCAGCCAATCCCGGATCAGACAGCATGGGAATGGCAGCAAAAGACCCCTGCTGCGACGACCCAGTGGACGATGGTATGCGCCGATGGAAACAAGCCCAGCCGGTGTGCGCCGCCTCGTCCACACAGTGCAGACGCGGTTGACCTGGCGTTGGGCGGAGGGGGCCCGCGGCACGCCGGTGATCGAAACCGGGACCTCTCGCACCCAAAGCGAGAATCATACCACTAGACCACTAGGCCGCTAACCTAGCCTCAACACAAACACATGTCGCGCATAATGCCAAAACACACGCGCACACACCTCTCGCGCACTCTACACCATTGCAGCGCAACCACCACCCCGCACCGAGCTCACCCGTCGCAGTGCGCAGCTACACTCGTCCTACAGCCGTCGTTATCGACGATCCAGTAATATCAAGTTATAGAGGTGGGACGCATCGCCAGCCAAGCAACCTACAGGGCGATTCAGGACACTGCCAGGCCCCGCGCTCTGCTGCGAAGTCTCATGTGTCGCGCAACGGATCGCGCAAGACGCGGTCATCCACAGCCGCAGCGCTAAGAGCATGGAGCACAGAGATAATGCACAACGAAGAGAGCAGAAGCCGTGAGCATACTGCTGTCAGCCAATCCCGGATCAGACAGCATGGGAATGGCAGCAAAGACCCCTGCTGCGACGACCCAGTGGACGATGGTATGCGCCGATGGAAACAAGCCCAGCCGGTGTGCGCCGCCTCGCCCACACAGTGTGCAGACGCGGTTGACCTGGCGATCCGTTGCGCGACACATGAGACTTCGCAGCAGAGCGCGGGGCCTGGCAGTGTCCTGAATCCCTGTAGGTTGCTTGGTTGGCGATGCGTCCCACCTCTATAACTTGATATTACTGGATCGTCGATAACGACGGCTGTAAGACGAGTTGTAGCTGCGCACTGCGACGGATGAGCTCGGTGCGGTGGGTGGTTGCGCTGCAATGGTGTAGAGTGCGCGAGAGGTGTGTGCGCGTGTGTTTTGGCATTATGCGCGACATGTGTTTGTGTTGAGGCTAGGTTAGCGGCCTAGTGGTCTAGTGGTATGATTCTCGCTTTGGGTGCGAGAGGTCCCGTTTCGATCACCGGCTGGGCCCGTGTTTGCCGCGGGCCCTCCGCCCAACGCCAGGTCAACCGCGTCTGCACACTGTGTGGGCGAGGCGGCGCACACCGGCTGGGCTTGTTTCCATCGGCGCATACCATCGTCCACTGGGTCGTCGCAGCAGGGGTCTTTGCTGCCATTCCCATGCTGTCTGATCCGGGATTGGCTGACAGCAGTATGCTCACGGCTTCTGCTCTCTTCGTTGTGCATTATCTCTGTGCTCCATGCTCTTAGCGCTGCGGCTGTGGATGACCAAGCGTCTTGCGCGATCCGTTGCGCGACACATGAGACTTCGCAGCAGAGCGCGGAGCCTGGCAGTGTCCTGAATCCCTGTAGGTTGCTTGGGGTCGTCGCAGCAGGGGTCTTTTGCTGCCATTCCCATGCCTGTCTGATCCGGGATTGGCTGACAGCAGTATGCTCACGGCTTCTGCTCCTTCGTTGTGCATTATCTCTGTGCTCCATGCTCTTAGCGCTGCGGCTGTGGATGACCAAGCGTCTTGCGCGATCCGTTGCGCGACACATGAGACTTCGCAGCAGAGCGCGGAGCCTGGCAGTGTCCTGAATCCCTGTAGGTTGCTTGGGGTCGTCGCAGCAGGGGTCTTTTGCTGCCATTCCCATGCTGTCTGATCCGGGATTGGCTGACAGCAGTATGCTCACGGCTTCTGCTCTCTTCGTTGTGCATTATCTCTGTGCTCCATGCTCTTAGCGCTGCGGCTGTGGATGACCAAGCGTCTTGCGCGATCCGTTGCGCGACACATGAGACTTCGCAGCAGAGCGCGGGGCCTGGCAGTGTCCTGAATCCCTGTAGGTTGCTTGGCTGGCGATGCGTCCCACCTCTATAACTTGATATTACTGGATCGTCGATAACGACGGCTGTAGGACGAGTTGTAGCTGCGCACTGCGACGGATGAGCTCGGTGCGGGTGGTGGTTGCGCTGCAATGGTGTAGAGTGCGCGAGGGTGTGTGCGCGTGTGTTTTGGCATTATGCGCGACATGTGTTTGTGTTGAGGCTAGGTTAGCGGCCTAGTGGTCTAGTGGTATGATTCTCGCTTTGGGTGCGAGAGGTCCCGGTTTCGATCACCGGCTGGGCCCGTGTTTTGCCGCGGGCCCCTCCGCCCAACGCCAGGTCAACCGCGTCTGCACACTGTGTGGACGAGGCGGCGCACACCGGCTGGGCTTGTTTCCATCGGCGCATACCATCGTCCACTGGGTCGTCGCAGCAGGGGTCTTTTTGCTGCCATTCCCATGCTGTCTGATCCGGGATTGGCTGACAGCAGTATGCTCACGGCTTCTGCTCTCTTCGTTGTGCATTATCTCTGTGCTCCATGCTCTTAGCGCTGCGGCTGTGGATGACCAAGCGTCTTGCGCGATCCGTTGCGCGACACATGAGACTTCGCAGCAGAGCGCGGGGCCTGGCAGTGTCCTGAATCGCCCTGTAGGTTGCTTGGCTGGCGATGCGTCCCACCTCTATAACTTGATATTACTGGATCGTCGATAACGACGGCTGTAGGACGAGTTGTAGCTGCGCACTGCGACGGGTGAGCTCGGTGCGGGGTGGTGGTTGCGCTGCAATGGTGTAGAGTGCGCGAGGGGTGTGTGCGCGTGTGTTTTTGGCATTATGCGCGACATGTGTTTGTGTTGAGGCTAGGTTAGCGGCCTAGTGGTCTAGTGGTATGATTCTCGCTTTGGGTGCGAGAGGTCCCGGTTTCGATCACCGGCTGGGCCCGTGTTTTGCCGCGGGCCCCTCCGCCCAACGCCAGGTCAACCGCGTCTGCACACTGTGTGGACGAGGCGGCGCACACCGGCTGGGCTTGTTTCCATCGGCGCATACCATCGTCCACAGCAGGGGTCTTTTGCTGCCACTCCCATGCTCTCTGATCCGGGATTGGCTGACAGCAGTATGCTCACGGCTTCTGCTCTCTTCGTTGTGCATTATCTCTGTGCTCCATGCTCTTAGCGCTGCGGCTGTGGATGACCAAGCGTCTTGCGCGATCCGTTGCGCGACACATGAGACTTCGCAGCAGAGCGCGGGGCCTGGCAGTGTCCTGAATCCCTGTAGGTTGCTTGGCTGGCGATGTGTCCCACCTCTATAACTTGATATTACTGGATCGTCGATAACGACGGCTGTAAGACGAGTTGTAGCTGCGCACTGCGACGGATGAGCTCGGTGCGGGTGGTGGTTGCGCTGCAATGGTGTAGAGTGCGCGAGAGGTGTGCGCGTGTGTTTTGGCATTATGCGCGACATGTGTTTGTGTTGAGGCTAGGTTAGCGGCCTAGTGGTCTAGTGGTATGATTCTCGCTTTGGGTGCGAGAGATCCCGGTTTCGATCACCGGCTGGGCCCGTGTTTTGCCGCGGGCCCCTCCGCCCAACGCCAGGTCAACCGCGTCTGCACACTGTGTGGGAGGCGGCGCACACCGGCTGGGCTTGTTTCCATCGGTGCATATCCGATTCGCCGAGTCTACGCGACAATGACAATTCCGTCGACGAGTTAGAAATGGAGTACGAACGTCCAGTAGCTCAGCGAGTAGTTGAGTGGGGCAAGGCTTGCGCAGAACGGCAGGAACTGCCAAGTGCTGAAGACGTCAACCCTCTAGTGGTCCAAGCCGAGCGACGAGGCCGGATATCAACGGCGCAAGACGAAGAATGTCGATGGTCTGACCTGAAGAAATATTTGCGAGGTGAATTTGATGAGCTCACTCGGCGAAGAGCCGGCGACGCCAACAAAGTAGCCGATAATGTTGTACTCAGCGAGGACGGCCTACTGTGTTACATGAGTCGTCGCAGAGAGCGAGGTAGACCCGACGAGCACGACACGAAGCTGAGAATGGTAGTGCCAACCACACTCATCGACGAAATATTGGCGAATTGCCATAACTCCATTGAAGGAGGACATCAAGGCATCGTTAGGACTTACCACCGGGTGAAGGCCGATTACTGTTGGATTGGTTTGTACGCCGACGTAGTCAAGCATGTGCAAGCCTGTGAAGATTGCAACATCAGCAAGCGCAAGCCTCAGCTTCGCGGATATTCGCCAGGTAACGTCGTTTCCGGTCGACCTTTCCAGATTGTGTCAATGGACTTCGTTATACCCTTGCCGAAGACTCAACGAGGAAACACGGCTATCCTGCTATTCCAAGATCACTTCACCGGGTTTGTCATCGCTAAGGCGATGGGCGATACTGGGGCACTCGAAGTGGCGAAAGCATTCGAAGAGTGCATATTCCGTCGATTTGGCGCACCATCGCTCATCCGACACGACCGAGACCCAAGATTTATGAGCGAAGTTTTCAGACTTTCTCGGAGATGATGCAGTCGAGGTGTCGAGCTACACTGAGCTACCGACCACAAGCGAGCGGACAGCAGGAACGCAGTGTGAAGACCATGATACAAACGGTGCGTGTCTACGTGGAAGACCCGCTTCAAGCTGACTGGGACGACATCGCTGAGAAACTAGTCTATGCCATCAACAATTCGAGGGATTCGACTCGGCGAGAAACGCCATTCTACTTAGTCCATGGCTGGGACGCTCAGTCAACACTTAAATCGATGACATCCTCCATTCGCCGAGTCTCGAAAGACTCAGCGAAACAAACCACCTCAGCGAAAGCCACAAAATGGCGTCGAGAGGCTAACCGACAACGGGAAATAGCGCTCAAGCTAGCCTATGAGTACCAGCTGAAAGAAAAGGCCCGGCGAGCAAAGGAACACAACGACTCGCTGAGTCGGAGAGAGCAGAAAGTCATACCGAATGACTTGACGAGCGAGGAGACAGCTAAGGCAAATAAAAGCGACGGACTCGCCTAGTCAAAAACAATCTCTGTTCAAGATTGGAGACCAAGTCTGACTGTTCATGGAGCGTGTCAAACCAGGCCTGAAGAAGAAGTTAGCCCATCGGTGGCATGGTCCGTTCCGGATCAAACAGAAGATCGAGAAGTTAGCCTACGAGCTGGAGTTGCCAGACAAGAGTGGCTACCGGTTCTATCCAGTAGTCCACGTGTCCAGACTGAAGAAAGTGACTGAACTCGGCGAAAGGCCTACGACTTCGCTAGTCAAACCGATCGATTCGATTTCGACGAGGAACTGCTGCCAGAAGACAGCTGGGAACCTGACGAGCGGACTGGTCGATATGGAGTCGAAGCCATCCTTAAGGACGAAATGCCACTCTCGACGAGTACGGACCGAGCCCAGCGCCGGTTTCTGGTAAAA
Source organism: Phytophthora hibernalis (assembly GCA_012656075.1). NCBI lineage: Eukaryota > Oomycota > Peronosporomycetes > Peronosporales > Peronosporaceae > Phytophthora > Phytophthora hibernalis. Next base: position 10,603 of record JAAKBF010000121.1, read on the forward strand.
TGGGTAGGCTATGACGAGCCCAGCTGGGAACCACTGTCGAATTTATCGTGTGGAGGTCTTCTCTTCGACTATCTTCGACAAAAGAAACGTGAAAACCGTCTGCAAATGGTGCAAGTCGCAGACGAGTGTTAAAAGCTATTGCATATGACAAAATACCAAGACAAGCAGGCAGGTCGAGTGAGCGAAAGCAACTGCGTCAACTTATATTTTTGATATTACGAGATGGATGAGTACGGACTACATGAAGAAAAAGAAACAACTACCAAGACTCATCGAAAACTGCACCTGTGCGAACTAGGAGTCTCAGCGAAACGACTGCTTAGGCCTCGTCGAAAATTTGCTCGAAAATGTGGATACCAACACGATTAGCCGGAGGCTGAACACTCGTCACAAGCAGGAGGCTCTGGCTCGTTGGGATCAGTGTCCTCCTGCAAAGCCCTCTCGACTTCGCCGACGAAAAAATCCCCTGGGGCAAATACCGGGAACTCGGGATTGCGCGAGCGGAAGCACGTGTTGTATGGGTGCAACTCTGGACGAGTCATCCACCACACTCGCCAGGGTTCTTGAACGTCCAGGTCCTTGAGCTCAGCGAACCAATTTGAACGAGACGGAAACATTGGCTGGTTGATCAACGAATACGTAGGGACCGTGGGCTCAAAGTAGAGTTCGGAGTCGAGACTCGGCGACGGACCTCAAACCGAGCGAGAACTAGCCGCAACCCGGCGTGCCTCCTCGTAAGACTTCATGACGATCCGCAATAGGTCGCCTCGGCGCTTACGCTCAAGGGTGTACACCGCCCACAACTCGTGGATAGCGGCGAACTCCGACACGGGCGAACGTGGATTCAGGTCTGGGTGTAAACCCAACAAGACGCTTGAATCCACGATCCAGTGATTCCTCTCCCAGAGAGCCACGAAAATCTTGGTACGAGAATCATGAAGTTGCGACTCGTCGAATTCCCGACTATCGCCCAAGAAACGTCGCAAACGATCATCAAAGGAGTCGTCGATTTCGCCGACTTCTTTTTGAATGCAGACGTTGGCGGGCTGCGTCAATCTCGCTCGCCAAGACAAAAATAGGAGTCTCCGGGAACTTGGCGAGGACTTGTTGGCATCGATGAGACGGATTAAACACATCCATCCACTTCCGAAGCCCATCGAGAGTAGTTGGCGTCGGCGCCACACTAGACCTGCCCCCAATATCCAGCATCTTGGCCGGGGAACGACATACCAACATTTGCGCTCAGCAACGAGCGGACCCATAATGGAAGAACTCCACGTTACGAGTCTGACGCATCGACGGAGTCTCCCGAGCCTCGCGCGCAACCGCCTGTGCTGCATGAGCACGCAGCGTCGCGATTGGAAGCTTCAACGGTGCAGGTAATTCCACCATACCAGGGGTCGTCGGAGGCTGACTTGGCGAAGGAACGCTTGGAATCTTCTTGGACGATCTCGACGATTTGGAACCTGTCGAACGCTTGGAAGCAGCCGGTGCCTTGCCCTTCGCAGGTGACTTGGCGACAGGAGCATCTACCCGTGCCATCTTGGGTACTAAAGCCTTAGGCTTGGCCGCCTGAGAGACCGGGAAACCTTGCTCGACGACTTGGGACCAGAATCATTAACGATCGATGAGCTCTTGGCTTTCTTGGCATTCTGGCGTAAAGACTTGGGAGCTGCTCGCTTCTTCGACGAGCCCCTCGATCGAGGAGCCGGTGCACTCCTCGCTTGACAGAATGTGGAGCTTTTCGACGAGCATTGGCATAGCTCTGTAGCTTGCCGCGTGGAGGCGCCCTGTCCGTGAGGACCACGATGCTAGCTGACGATGAACAGCTATTCTCAGCTTCGACGTCCATAAGAAAATCTCGATGAGACATTCCGTTCGATGAGCTCACAGGAGAACCAACCGGTGACGGCTGAGAAGTAGACAGCGAATCGCTAGTCTGGGTCGGCGGGACTCCAAGCTCGATATCACCAGAAGGGATGGACCCCGCAACCTTCGGCGAAGATGGACTGGGTGAACCGTCCAAAGCATCTTCGTCAAGAACATCTAACTCGGCGAGGACAGCCTGAGTAATGCAAGCAGAACTCTTTGCTGCTGCTCGGGAGGGGCGACGCCGAGGGGAGCCGAGAGGAGGAGGCACCGTAGGGCTAGTCGAAGCCGGAACGGGGACTACGGAACTCAGCGAAGGAGTCGCCACGGAAGTAGACGACCACTGCTGGAGCCGACTCTATCGACGAGTCAGTGGAGGCCACAGATCCAGGTGCTGGACTCGGCAAAGAACTTATACGACCGAGCGAAGAGCTCGTGGCCAGAGATAAACTCACCAAAACGGCTGACGAACTCGCTAAGTCCGGACCAACGGAGCTTGACGAGTCTGCCCCGAGATCAGGTGACTCGTCGACGTGAACATCAGTCTCATTAACTTCGACCGGAACCTCGTCGTGAAGAGGACTCAGCGAGTGTCGCTGGGGATAATAACCGCTCGAATTGGCGCGGCTAAGGCCAGCCGCCCTGGAATAGGCAGCGAAGGCGCATGCTCGGCGAATACTTCCGCCCGGAGCAAAGTCGTCGATGCGTCGAAACCCTCCTCGCCAGGTGCGGGACGCTCAAACTCGCCGCGAGAAACCGTCTCCGCCGGGGCCGGCCGCCGTAGGTTTCGCCGGGTTAGAATACCGACGGAGGCGTTCGGCCGGAGTCAATGTCTTCAGTGGCGCGCTCCTTAGTTGAGAGACCGAACGGCGTCTCCGGTGGCGCGACTCCGACTTAGACCCTGGCGAGTTGAAGCGTCGGCGGTTGGAGGAGAACTGGTCAGTAGGAACGAGACCAGCTGAGCGAGAGAAGCATCACGCTGTCTCTGCTCTTCTCCTTGCTGAGCGAGAGCTCGACGAATCCCATCGAGGCCAGCGGAATCGCCTGCCGCGAGATTCGCTGAGTCACCCTCTGACTCAGCTAGAGTAGCTGAGCTACCAGCGATTTCCACTGACGAACCCGGCGATCCTAGCTGAGCCGAAGTATCACCCTGCTGAAGACCATGCGCGACCTCAGCAGCGGGCGTAAGCGTTTGGCTGGACCCAGCGACGGAAGATTCCGGCGAGCCCAGCGAGTTCGTCAAATCAACCAAATCCTGAGAGCCCATCGATGAGTCGACCAGCGGGTCCGAGCGAAGAAACTTGGGCGCGGAGGTCCAACGACGCACGAACAGCGCTCCTGCAACAGTGCTCGAGGAAGTCGACGACACTCGAGGAGCAAATAGGCACGCCGTGAAGAACCAACTCGACGAGACGGGGGTGGCTGTAGGGGCACAACGGGAAGCTGTTAAGTGCACACATGCGGCGGGTTAGATGACCATCAGCGAGAACAAATGGCATGCCACGCGCGGGAGGCTTACCTGGTCAGCGAGAGAAGCAGTGGCGTCATCGACAGGCTTCCTGAAGATGACAGCACTTGATTCGACGAGATTTCCAGCCGAAGGAAAGTTGGAGAGCGGAGTGATGGCCGAGACCCTCACCAGCCTGGCTCGTATCACGCCTGGGGCAGTTGTTGTGTAGGGAATCCAGATTTTGGATAACCTACACTAGGGATGCCTAAGCTAGACCAGTGGATGCATCGCACTCAAGAGGATCAAGTGGATACACCGCCAAGTGGATACATCGCACTCAACAGGGAACGGACTTAATCGGGAATCGCACTTAGCTGGACTCAGCGAAGGACGGACTCAGCGATGGACGGACTCGGCGATAATCGACTCGGCGAAAGTCGACTTCGCGAGAATATGCCTCGAGGACGATATACCAACTGGGGGGATAAATCAGGATCTGGGCGAGGAGTCACCGAGAGGTAGGTAAACAGCTCAACACCAAGAGACGGAGTTGAGCGAAGAGTCGCAGGGAGATCTGTAACGACTCCATTTCATTAGATATTTGTATAGGACCGATAGAAGAACATAGGAAAGAGCCCGAAGAGGCTCTCCGAAGACAAAGAGATAACAATCAGAGCAGAATCTTCTAAGTCCAAGAGCAGCGTACACTTTTCCAGTAAGTCCCTGCGTGGGCTGGATTATGTCTGCCGTCGTTCCCCGAGAGGCATAGCTTGTAGGGGAGCCGTCTGGTAGCGCCAAGAGATCTAGGTCGGCCCGGGGTGGGCACTTCTCGCTACCAAGCGAATACAAGCCTCGTCGATTCGACGAGCCGGTGGATCTGCACAACCCAGGACACCGTAACCTCCAAGCTGGGCGTAATCTGCGCCTTGTGACCTGTAAAAGCGCTCGCGCGCTGCCGTCCATCCTTTGGTGGAGGGCACAGGGTTTGGCAAGGAGACTACCCCGCTCAGGCGAGTCTCTGAAGAGTTTGGAGCTTGGTACCCGTCGGGAACAACACTCAACTGAACCCCGGCTGGGGCGAACCGCCAAGGGGACCGACAGGAACCCTGCGCAAGCCCAACATCGCCGACCCGACTCGGCGAATTGTTGTGCTGTTGCGTGGAAGCCGAACTAACGACGTTTTCTGTGAATCACAACACCACAGCGGGATGTCGACTTCGCTCAGCTTTTGCAAGCGTCGATTACATCACACATAGGACTCGATGAATCCCTTGTGCATATTGCGCCACCGCCCAAACCTCACAGAGTATTCGAATGGACCCCGAGTTGTTGTACACGCATGAGCCACGCGATTTTGAGGGGCACGTCCTTTTTCGACGGGTCAGCAAAGACGGAAAAGTACGGCGGCTATGGGAGTTGCTCGTGGATTCTGTGGTGTCTACCAACTTGGGACATTGTGGTCGCAGCGAGTGCTCACCTTTTTCGACCACGATCAATATCGCCAAATACACTGGAAAGAATAACGGTGTCCTCGCGGCGCTTGACCGAGGGTGACTGATCTGATTATTGCTGGCGACTCCAGGCTTGCAATCCAGCAATTCATGGGGTGATGACATGTAGGAAGGAGACGTTGCAAGTTGAGTTAGCACGCCACAAAGGACTCGTCGAGTGAGTTTTAACATAGTGGTTGGGAGACGAACATGATATTGTATTTTGGTTTCATCGTGGAAGACTCACTCAGGTTGATACATATCCGCGGAGGGGCCTGTTAGTTGAGTACATGTAGCTTCCTACGTTGATTCAGTCACAGCTAGGTAGTATTGAGCATGTTCAGATTCTGGTTGCACGTGGAGTTCCCACTGGATACGAGCTAACCGATACAAAATAGCGATGTGGGTATATTGTTTTGTCCAGCCGCTGCGATGGAGTGCCGGTTTCAATTGTTATAATTGAAAAGAATTTTTCAAAGACGTTGCGTGAATGTTGAACTAGCACGCCACATGCAACACGCATCTTTTTACTATTCTCGCTATTCTCGCTAAATATTAGGGATTGGGGTGAGTTTTCTCTAAAGTTAGCATGCTGAAGTTGCATTATGAGAGGAATCTGACCTAAAGCAAAAAATTGACATGAAAAAAGTTCAGTTCTTGAGGGTTTATTAGATTTGGAGATGAGCTGTTGGGCTGGATTTGAATGTAGCATCGATGTGCAAATGTACGACTAAGACGTCGTATCAACGCCTTGGTTGTAAAACCAATAATCAACGGGTCTTCTGCTGCGCCTCCTCAAATAGATGCTCTACCTCGCCTTGCTCGAACCCAAGCACGAACGGTGTAGTTTCATTCAAATCATGTTTTGTGTTGCTTCCGCAGCCATTACGTCGATGTAGTCGTTGTCTAGTAACGTTTTTTCTCGATATGAACGCACTAGCGACTGAATACGAGAAAAACACTTTTCTTATGGATCCCCAAAGACAAGTCTAGATCAATAACCATTGCGTTCGCCATATGGGCAGGTTTCACAAACCTCTTCATGTCGTAATTCAATCCATGAGGTTCTTAGAGAGAGGAACAGCCGATATATGATTGCCGTGCTGGTAGACCACGGTAGATTCAGTTAGCAGGCAGTGAAGAACTTTCAGTACCCACTCGTATTTGACTCCATGCAATGCGGAGCCACAGCTGCCCGCTGCACACGTTAACATCCTGTAGCGCATCAAATGCAAGTCAAGATTGACGTCACACACGGTACAGATTTCAGGCTGACTCTTGCTCTTTATCCAACGCCTTTGTTTATCTAAATGGTCTTCAAGCCGCATCTCATTTTCGCACGATAGAGCAGCAACCCACGCGTAAATTCGGCGGCGATCATTCGTAAACGTGCCTGAAGGAATCGTGTAATGCAATCCGTTTTAAAACCACCGCACACGCTTTACTTGTTGTGTAACCAACTAGTATCTGAGTAAAATTTCTTCTTGAGAGAGAGCTACATTTTGCACCTCAAAACAGTATCGCACGGCCAGCGGAACATTAGTTCTAGCCATTAACAGCGGTAGAATCGACAAAGTTTAAGCACGCTCCCCACCTCTGGTAGCAAGTCGCGCTCATTATATTGGCTAAGCCAGGACGGCGAAGCAAGCGGTCTCCCGGTGAAGAAGCCCCGTTGTGCATTACAGAACACAGCAGCAATAATGCTAGCGCGTGTGCTTTTTCCGCTATTGACCCCCTGCAGCGATAGCTCAAGGTTTGTAAAAGTACACTTTGTCTGTAGAAATTGTCTCACTTTCGGTGATTGCACGGCTACATATGTAAAGACAACTCACCTTCTGTGTAGTTTTGACCTTCCGTCTGTGAAAACACCATCTTCTTCTGTGCTCTCTCGTGCAAATTGGTCACCTACTCCAGGTTACCGGTATGAAGCCTGCGGCGCGCACCCAGAACGTGGTCATATTATTACTTACTTCGAAGTACTACGTAGTACTACCTCTGGTACGTATTGCTGCAAACAGGATACAAGGTGTATACTAAGATAATTGCAACGCGAACACAAAGAGTACTTGGATCTCCGATCGGGAATTCTCAACAAGGATTCGGCCATGGCAGGCAAATGATGAAAACGGTTATGATGATGCTGACAATACTGGCACAAGCAAACGGAGAGCCAGAGTTGGCACCAGAACTCAGTCGAGTGATATTACTACTCGATTTTAGGAAGGCGTATGATACAGTATCAAGGGAATTCCTTTTTCTCGTACTGCTTAAAATTGGATTCTCAGTACAATTTGTGAACATGATTCGACGTCTTCACGATGGAACAACAGCGCAATTCTTGGTGAACGGAGAGCTATCGGAGCCACAAGATGTAATCTCCGGTATTCGGCAAGGTTGTCGTCTGGCTCCATTAATATTTATCTTAGTTGCTGAAGTACTCGCGTTAGCAATTCGGCACGATGCAGAATTGGTCGGCATACGAGTGCCAGGTAGCACAGATAAAAGGCACAAATTTTCAGCATTTGTAGATGATTCAACAGTATTTTTGCAGGAAGCAAAACAACTACCGAGAGTTATGGAGCGTTTTGGGAGTCTGTCAGGATTACAAGTACAACTACAAAGAGTCATGTGATATTTCTGAACACGGCGATTCAAATAGCAGAATACTGTGGAATACCAGTAGTCACATATGGAGAGACAGTGCGATATCTTGGATATGCCGTCGGAACCAGGGAACTGGCCAACGTGAATTGGGCAGGTCGAGTACGAGCTGTGCAGAGACGACTAGCGACAGCAACTCAACTGGCAACCAGCGTGGACAACAGGGTGACTATATTAAATGTAGTTATGCTACCGTCAGTCTTATTCACAGCTGCAGTTTTTGATATGCCAAAATGGGCAGCTCAACAGATCCGGAACATTCAAAAACAGTTTTTGTGTAGGAGCTCAACAAATGTAGATACCAGCAAACACAAGATGAATCCGGGGTTAGTGTTTACACCACGTGAAGCGGGAGGACTCGGCTTTGTTTCAGTCAAACTGGCATGCAAGACGCAACGAGTCAAGCATACAATTTAATGGCTAATTCAACGTCGTGATATTTAATTTACGGCTTGGACAGAATGGATGTTTCGAGAGGCAACCAATCCGTGGCGAGACAGAATATCACGGCGGAGAGGATTAGAACCAGAGTGCTATAAACGACAAAAGACATCCGGTAATGTTTTACAGCAACTAGTAGGAGAATGGCTTCAACCTACAGTGTATTATTCAGTAGATCTGCTTCAGCAGGGCAGCGAAGAAACGGAGCAATTGACAAAGACAGCGATCAGGTGGATAGTTGAAGGAGTGTGGATGTTAGAGTTGCTGAGGCAACTCCAGCAAACACTATTGACAATGTTGAAAGAGGAAGAACAGTTTTGGTCGACTTTTCAATGGAATGATAACCTTGGATAATCGACAAGGAAGGCAACATGCTCACAACCAAGAAATTCGAGAAAATACAGTCGTGCTCAATCGATCAGCTGCACATCACGAGAACGTCATAACGAACATATTCGTTCACTATACCGGTCGCTGGAGGAAAACATCATCAACTAGCGAAACTCCGTCGATGGGGATAGCGATTCTTTTAAACGCGTCGTTGTTGAAAATAGGCGAGAGATTACACGTCCGGAAGAAATTGCAGCCGCGTCGCCCAATGAAGCTCAACCATGAGTACACATGGGAAGTTACTGGAGTCGGAAGTGCAGCCGGAACAACGGTGGAGAATATTGGAGGAGTCACTCACACGATCGAGGTTGAGTAACAGCCGAACGGAATTCACTGGATCGTAAGAGAAAATACCAAAGCAGACTCAGTGACAGCAACGGACAAGAAGCGGATGCAGAAGTACCAGTATGATGGCAGTATAATTTTCTCCAACCAGCGTATCCCCGCTCCCGAGGAGGAGCAAAGCGTTATTGGAAGACTAGACTTTCGGGGTTACTTGACGAAAGCACCTCGCTGGCAGGTGGTAGCCCAACTATATTGGCGGAAAAGATGCTCGCCGGTACCGATGGAGGGGTGCGGGGTGGTTCAGATCAACTCGCTCGATGAACGTCGGTTCTCACCGAGTACCGTTCATTCAGCTATTCAGTCGGTGGGGTGCTGGACGCGTCCACGCTCGGGACGCGGCTGAGATATGAGCTGGCTCAAGCACTCTTCGAAGTCCGCGTTCGCTAGTGAACCGGTCAATCCACCAGTGCTTGGCGTAGTTGTCTGGCTGTAATCGTAGCCGTCCATTTGACTCGATGATAGTGATGAGATCGTGGAGACAAGGTCTGCCGTACACGGATCGATAAACACCAGAGCACACATCCCGTTGCACCCGAGCGTGTACAATCTTTGACGCGTCATACCACAGCGCTTTTGTTGCCGTGAGGGCGTACACACTGATCACACGGACTACCGCTGAATAGTGACTTGGTTGAAGTGCAAATGGCGTGATAACAGCATTGCGCGATGAGAGTAACTGAGTGTCAGACGTGGCTCCTTGTCACCAGGGTAATAGGCTCTTGAAGACCGTGTAAAGATCACCACAACCAGTTTGAATCCATGTCTTGCATTTCGAATGCGTGCCTTCTACGATAGACGTGTCGCGTACACCGAAGTGTAGATAGCTGTCTGTCCACGCTTTCACAATTCGCTCTTTGTACTTCCACCAATTCGCGTTAAGGTAGGCAGCTAAGGATGTATTCAAATTCTTGAGATCGCCACACCGGACTTCAAAATCTAACTCCGCCTGTGACTCAACAGCTCTGTAGAACGCAGCCATGAACGCGTCGGTTTGCAAAGTATTATCCTTGCTGTTCAAGCCGGTAACTGGGTTTACCACGGTGATTTGACCAAGTTCTTTGCGTGTCATGGCTTCGACATTCTTGTTCATATCCCATCGGCATACCATGGATGGTATGCCAACGAAAACGCGATCAGCGGCGTTCATATACGCCAGCTCACGGTTCGTTAGAATAACCCCGAGTATTTCTACATCGAACTCAATCATAAAGAGGCGCAGCATGTTCATTACCCACACGTAATCCTCCTCCTTTTCATCAGGTAGCCAACACTGAGCAACAGGAAGGGCAGTGTTGAATCGTGTCACAGCAATGACGTTCAGTAATGGAAGCTTGTATTTGTTGGTATTGTATGTACAGTCCATTACAAGAACGTCATAGTGTCGGCGATACAAAGCTGCTGTGGCTGGATGCAACCAAAACAGGTAGCGTAGCTCTTGCGTAGCCTGGTTGATCGAGTAGAGGAAAACGAATCCACGGCTCGTGAGGCTGGAGAACAGGGCTTCCATCACAGTTTGGGTAGACATCTCCCGGTGCCGGACTGCGTTCTTCGTGTTGGAAATATCCTTCGGCGTGACGAACGATTTTGGGTCGGCTTGGATAAGCGTAGCGCGGATGCTCGCCACAGACCCGTCCGCAGGAGTCTGTGCCTCAACTAAGGCTTGCACGGAATCACTCGCTCTGAAAGTCATCGTTGCAGCCACACGCTGACGATGGCACGAATGGACGCGAGCGTCCTCTGACGCCGGGTGGATGTGGAAAGCACCACCGTTGCGCGTGTGGACAACTTCCCATGGGCCGTGAGGGTCGTCCTTGGAAACTTCCCTGACGACGATCTTCATCGTGCATCCCATTCTCTTGGAGCCACGCATAGTGCGCACGAGGTCCTGGATCACGAGGTGATGTGTTTGCTTCAGCGCGTCAGAGCGGCACAGTCTAAACCTCGCTTCCAAACAGTAGTCTTCGATTCGTCAGTGTAGAAAGCTCGATGTTTTGTTAGGTTGAAGTTATGCTCTTGTCGTGTAGGATCACGCAGAAATTCTCACTATCAAATGGTATGAGTCCCACCAACAACACTCGCTTCCCTCGTCAGGTGAACGAGCGTTGGATCAAACCTGAAGACCAGGAACGATCCCTTACGCCGGGTTGGATGTGAATCCACTGTACACCTCGGTTGTATTACCACTAGCCACGAGTGAGGGCTAGTATGCAATATTGCGCTTTCGCGCGAACCCCGCAGTCCCTCAGAAGGAAGGGTACCGGCTGTCAAGCCTAATACGGGTTTGCCGAGGTAAAACCTCGGCGGGTAGTAAAACGTGTATGGAACACTCGGTTCCACTATAATATATGGTAAACGACGCTTCTCGTCGCTCCCAACACTCAGCCACTCTAATCGCTTGGACTGACCAGCAACAAACCCTCGGTTCAATGTACCTTAGGCTCGCTGATCAGCATCCCACAAGCCGAGCGTATCCAGACCCTAAGATAAGCTAGCTAGACTTACCGAAGACGGACTTGACCCTTGGTGACTTGGGGGAAGACTGCTGATTTATTTATGTTGATCTATGGCTCTGAGAGCCTATGTAGTCAATCCTATAGCTAGTCCTATACGTAAATACAAATATCCAGTGTGAACAGATCCCAGTATGTGATCCCGTACCCGGCTCTATAAGACCGAGGGTACGAAACTGAAATGGGTAAAAACGAGGGCTCGTACCCTCGGCCGGGAATTTATTATACCCGACCGAGCCTCGGTCACTAAACTATCGTGGTCATCGTGGCGCGGGAATGTAATCCGCCGATCAGGGCACGCCGGTCACTTTCCTTCAGCAAGGGCAACCTTGCCGACTGGCGACCGAGTGCCCCAAAACCCAACACCACAACTGCCCCCGCCTCGACGCAAGCTTCCACAAGTAGTGCGCGTCGTGGTGCTTCGCATCTTCGCACCATGGCTCATCCGTCGCATCTTCTCAGCGACGCCACCACCGCCGCTCTCCGTGCCATCACTCCGAGTGACGAGGTAAGCTGCTCCATCTTCATCACCGCAACATCCTGCACTCCTTCTAACTCGTCGTTCCATCTTCCTTCAATATCACAGGCACGATCGCCGGAGCCTGCCGACGTTTTGGCCCCGCCGAGCCTTCGGTACCGCCTTCACAACGTCCCGGTCGTCCTCCGCCGGCTGATGGTGGTGCGGCCGAAGGTTCGCCGCTTCCAACGCATCCGTCGTCACCAGAAGCTTCGCCCGTCCTGGCGTACCTGCTCCGCGGTACTCCCGCGGAGGTATCCGACCTTCGGGTGCCCGGGACACTCGCCTTGTCTCGGTAGGGTGCCAGACCGACACCACCGGTGTCGCTCCTCCTCCGTTGCCTCGACCGAGCCTTCGGTCTCTGCTCTGGTCGAGCAGCGTCTCCTCCAGTTGGGTCAGCTCGTAGTTGGGGTGGCCCGTCAACGCCCTCGGCGAGTCGATTCGTCGCTCGACAGCCGGATGGAGCAAGCCACAGACCTCGGTGAGGTTCTGGATGCCGCTGTGGCTCCTGCCCAACTTCCACCGGGTGAGGCTGAGCTCGTCGTCGACCTTCGTAACCAGGTAATGATCGACTCGCTGACACCGAGGACCGTCTCCGGGCGGAGACGCGAGAACGCGAGCTTCAGCACCCAACCTACCAGCGACGAGAGTCGTACCCGTGACTCCCTGGATACCTCCGTCAGTCATACATCGCTCTCAAGGACGAGCATGAACAGGCGGTCGCGCCCTCGTCAGGCCAACGCTGCTATCGCCGACCACGACCGCATCGTGGGGCTCTGGGCAGCTCGCGCGACCACGGTCGAGGCTTCGGTGACGTCGATGCAGCGACTCCTCCACCAGGACCGTGAGCGTTTCAAGGCTGGCTTGGTGGCCTATACCGAGCAGGTGGTCAAGCATCGGGCTGCCCTCGAAGCTTCCGACCAAGCCTCGGTCGGTGCAGTCCCTCCTAAAGTTCAAGCCCTCGAAGCTCAAGTCGCGATCTTGAAGCGGGCGAACTCCATTCTGCGTCGCCACGCTGCTCTCCACGAGCTCGCTGTTGACACATTGGTACTTGCTTCTGCTGGTACCTTCTTTCCTTGATCCATCGGTCGTCCTAAGCTCATTTCTCCCTCGTCCAGGTATTACCGCAGACGACATCGACTGGGAGTTGCTCGGACTCTCTCCTCCGAGCATCACTTCGAAGCGCCGTCGGAGTGCGTCGTCGGAGAGCTCGGAGGACAGTGATGAAGAGCCCAAGGCCTTGGACCCGGTGCCGAAACCCTCCGTGCAGGCAGCGTCGGCTGAGGGTGATGCCTCCGAGGATTCGAACGACCTGCCGCTCATTCCGTCGGTATCCCAACGTCGAAGGAATCGACGCAAGCGTCTCCGGCAGCAAGCCTCCCAAGAGCTGCCTCCGCGGCGACGCCGGCGCATCCCCACACGTTCCGTCTGGACCGCCGAAGTCAACCCTTCCTGCCAGCAAGCGGTTGGGTCGTCCGTCCAAGAGTTTGGGTGCCCCAGCTCGAGGACCCACGCCTAAACCTTCGGTCAGTACGCCATCACCTCTCCAGGCGTCTGGGCTTCCTGCGGGATCGCCACCGAGCCCTCCGCCTGGGTTTCCGCCTGCGTCGCCGCCTGTGTCTCCACCAAGTCCTCTGCCCGGATCTCCGCCGAGCCCCCGCCTGGGTCTCCACCGGCCTCACCGCCTGGATCTCCACCGAGTCCTCCGCCTGGGTCCCCACCGAGTCCTCCGACTGGGTCTCCACCGGCCTCCGAATCCTCGGTGTCCTCGACCCCGGCCGAAGGCATTGACTTGAGGTCGATACCGATCCTCGGATGGCCGCAATCCTCGCTTATGGGTCGTTTTCCTCAGCCGTGACTTCGCCGGCTCGTCGTGATGGTCGGCCCACCCGCAGTGCGACGGTATTAGCTACTTTGAGGTCTCAGAGGGAACTGGAGACTCTGGAGGCGTCCGATGACTTCATCATTGGCTCCCCGTCATCGTCGAGTCTTCTCAGACCTCGGGGTCGCCTATTGTTCCAGCTCCGCTCAAAACCTCGGCGACCCCGACGCCGCCAGTGTCGTCGCAGACGGCCTCGGTCGTGACTCCGCCGACTCCGCTTACTCCGACTCCACCGAGCGTGCCGGCTGTTCCTGTATCGCAGCCGGTCTCCGCGTCCCTGCCGTCATCGGGTGGGGTACCGACCACCTTCTCGGTCACGACGCCCGTGAACTCGGTGGCGGTGTCTACTCCGGTCTCTGCTATTGTAGTGCCATCAACTCCTGCGGTCTCGATTGTAGGGCCCACCGATGGTTCAACGCCCCAGCTACTGCCGCCCAAGGGCATACACCGGGGTCTCGGTCGGGTCTCCGACGGCCACACGCCCAGGTGACGGCTACGCTTCCGCGGTTCCTGGCACCGACCCAAGTACGTTCACGCCGGCGGTGCCTACTGCGCCAGGGACACCGTCACAGCGCCTTGCCCTGATGGCTGGACCGTACCTGTTACCTGGATTCACTGCTCCGGGTGCACAAGAGGCTTGGTGTCAAATCCACAACAGCAGCCTGACTCCACCCATTGCTCGCGGTGTTGATTCCCCATGCTCGGTGGCTGGTATCCAAGCCATGGCGGATTGGGTCAATCCTAGTCACCCGTGGCAGCAAGTGCGCTCGAAGTTGCTGGAGAACCCGTGCTGTTTCACCATTGATCAGCACCCTCCAGGCTCAAAAATTTCGACTCGTGCCACTGGATTAGCTGGGTTCGTCAAGATGTGGCGTCAATTCCAGGGCGTGTCCACCGACCAAACCGAGAAAGCAGACCTCGGTCTGGCACTATGGGAGCGACACCACTGGGTCCAAGTCTCGGCCGTTGAAGCTTTCCTCCGGTGCATGACTCAGAGGCTCGGTGATGACCCTCGGTCATCTCATTAGAGCGGCATGGGCAGAGTACAACAAGGCTCGGAACCTCAGGGCGGACCGTTTGCGTCAGCAGATGGTGTACCGCTGTTGGGAGTGGTGCGTCAAGCGTTCTGCAAGCCTCGTGAAGCCCCGACCGAGTTTCTGTTGGAACCCAGTCACCTCCAATACTCGTTCGAAGTGATTGAGTGGGCCCCGACGTCCGAGGATTGAATCGGCGATCTCGCGGCTCTGGATGCTCGTCAACTGTGGCGGAACTGTTGGGTGGACGCGCCCTCCAGTCACCCATTCAACACTACTTTCGCGCCGTGCAATTCTACGGTGCCGCTATTCGTGCCTCGTGGCATGACCGAGGCGGAGGTGATTTCGGGCATTATGGTGGATTCGTCCTTGAGCTCCAAGTTCGATCGTGGCTTCGTGGGTCCCTCAGGCTTCGGTCGCTGCTCTTCCAGGACCAGCGGATGATGAAGGTAAGGATGAAGGCCAAGCCGAGGACTCAGCTGTCCCTGCTGCCACTCCAACATCCTCCGGCGGATCTGTGTCTGGCCAGACGTCGAACCTGGATGTGTTGGCTAATTTAGCTTCCTCCACCGACATCTAAACCTCGGTCTTGCGCTGTTGTGCTTCGTCGTTCATTCCTCTTGCTAATCGCACGTTGTCCGAACTCCGTAGTTCATTACCGTTCCACTTAATCCAAATCCATTTTGAGTTTGTTCACATCATATACACATATACAATTTAATGCGGTAGTCATCTTCGTCTGACGCTACGGGCCGCATAATCCCCGTAGGCAGTTCATCTCGTCATTTCGCCATCACAAACCGAGCCTCCCAGGAGACTTGATCGTTCAGTGGTCAGTGACTTCCATTCTGGTACAGTATCATTTTTCGTCTGCTTCTACAGGCTTTCTCATCCATAAACCGAGCCTTCTAGGAGACTTGGTCGTTCGATGATCAGTGACTTTCATTTTGGTACAGTCTCACGTTTCGTCTGCTTCTACGGGCTGTACCAACCCTGTAGGCAGCTCAATCTTCGGTAGCGTTTCGAGCTAGTCCTCGTCTGCTACTTGAACCATTTGGAGTCGTCGTTCGCTTCGTCGAGCTCGCAGATAGTCATAAAGCAACCCGCCGCACGACAAGTTCGATGCTGGTTCCCAGGTAGGCTCATCATAGCCGACCCACTCCACCTTGAACTCTCTGACAGCGCGATTAGTGCTCGTCGTTAGCGGTGAGTGGTCGTCCAGAATAGCCTCCACTTCGTATTCGCCTGCCACTCTGTCGGGCTCCCAGCTATCTTCCGGCAACAGCTCCTCGTCAAAATCGATCCTCGTATCCTCGTTCACCTCAGCTGTCAGCTGACTCCTCGGCCGGTCGCCATATTCGTTCACCGCCTTGAGCCGTGATACATGCACCACTGGGTAGAACCGATAACCATTTCGATCCGGCAGCTCTAGCTCATACGCGAGCTCTTCAATCTTCTTCTTGACCCGGAATGGCCAGTGCAATCGGTGTGCTAACTTCTTGGTCAATCCTGGTTCATGCGTTTCATGTAGAGCCACACCCTGCTCCCAAGCTTGAATAGAGACCTCTGTGCTTCTTCAGTAGTTTCGGGAGACGCCCCAGTCTCTTCCTGCCCGGTGTCCGAGGTTTCGTTGCCGTCGGTTTCCGTCGTTGCTCCCTACCTTTCGGCATCCAATTGTACCTCTGACTCGTCGCGATTCGGTGCTACGCCGTTCTCGCTGTCATTCGCTGGAATCCTCGGTACTACTGCTGCTTCACGTCGGTTAAGCGACTCATTGTGCTCGCGGGCTCTCCGAGTCTTCTCGACCTTCTGGTACTCCATCGCCATTTTCCATGCAATTTCTTGTTGTCGGTTCACTTCTCGGTGCCACGCTAACGCATCAGTTTGACCTCGGGATTCTCGTTTTAGCGACGACGACATCGCTCGCAGCGTGGACCGAGCGTCGCATCCATGAACGAGGTAGAACGGAGTATCCTTCCGAATGCCGTCCTGAGAGTTGTTGATAGCGAAGACAAGTCGTTCGGCGATCTCGTCCCAGTCTTGTTGCAACGGGTCTTCCGCATACACTCACACTGACTGCATGACGGTCTTGACTGATCGTTCTTGCTGCCCGTTTGCTTGCGGACGATAACTCAACGTGGCCCTCGACCGAGATTGCATCATCTCAGCAAATGCTTGGAAAACCTCACTCATGAACCGAGGGTCTCGGTCATGGCGAAACATCGTTGGCGCCCCGAACCTTCTGTAGACACACTCTTCGAACGCTTGAGCGACTTTTAATGCGGTAGTATCTGACATGGCTTTCCCCATGACGAATCCTGTGAACGAGCATTGAAACAGTAACAGCGCGGTATTCCCTCGCCGAGATTTCGGCAATGGTATGACGAAATCCATCGACACCAGCTGGAATGGTCTCTCGACTAGCACATTCCCAGGAGAGTACCCTCTGAGCTGCGGTCGACTTTTGCTCGAGCTGTAGTCTGGGCAGGACCGCACATGCCGCTCAATGTCTGCGTACAGTCCGATCCAATAATAATTCATTTTCGCTCGGTGGTATGTTCGACCGATACCTTGGTGGCCACCTTCTAACGAGTCGTGGCAGCTCTGTAATACTTCCTGAATCATCGTAGTGGGTACCACCAGTCGCATCTTAGTCTCTTCTTGGTTTTCGTTACTCCACCGACGGTTCGCTCCGATAATATACAGCACGCCGTCCTCGCTTAGAGCAAACTTGTCGGCCATTTCCATGCATCTCTCGCCGCACTGTAACTCAGGCTAGCTTCTTCGCCTCGGAGAACAGCCTTGAGGTTTACCCACCTCAGCTCCTCGTCCTGGGCAGCGTAGACCCTTCATCTTCGCTCTTCTTGAATGGTTACCGGGTCGACATCGTTTGCATTTGATGCTCTGATGCTTGCCTCGGTCGTTGGTTTCTGCTTCGTTATGAGTCTCTGAGGCTACCTCACCTGTTTCGTTTTGTCGTGCTACGTCGTCCTGTCCCATCACCAAGGGATCGCTCGCAAAACGGACACGCTTCTTCTGTTCTCTCGCTTGTCGACGGGTCGTGACGGTTATGTAATCCGGCCCATCCCTCACAAAATCGAAAACAAAATTGTTACAGAGTACTTGGCGGGCCACACGAGTCCGGGCTAGGTTGACCGACGCTCTCTCGTCGGTGGCTGCTTCACCGAGTGTTGGTGTGGCGACCTCAGGCGAAGGCTCGTAGATGACTTCGTCGATTCGGTTGAGCTCGATTAACTCCGTTTTCCTGGTTTCGGCTGAAACCATGCTGGACTGTTTGCTGTTGAGAGCTTATGTAGTTAACGAGTCTGCATTGAACTCTCGGATCACGTGGAGAAATTTCACTTGGCTGTGAGTTCTCGGTGGTAGTTGAGTTGGGCCAATAGCGTTTACTTCCGACAGGTGATCACCTCTAGGGACTGCTGTATTGCGAGTCTCGAGTCTACCACCACAATTAAACCTCGGTGCCGTGCTCCAGCGCTGTCAAGTCACCATTGTTGACACCGCGTACTCAGAGTGGTTTATTGCGGTGGTCTCGATATAATCCCTCGCAGACGTCACTACCGTCCATTCCGGTAATTTCCATAATATCCATGAGCAACTACCATACCCGTCATTCTTCTTCGTCTTGGCTGAGCCATCAACGGACATCACCAAGCCTTTGTAAGTCCTCGGTAGGCATGCATATTGCAAGCGTGGGTCCATTCACGCAGTCGGTGATCCCCGTGACGGTGGGGTCACCGGGGCTAACGAGTCTTCCAGTTCAACAAAGCTGGTAAGCCCAGCTTGTAGTAGCTGAGCAAAAGAACAATCGCGTTCCTTGACTCGGTAGACATTCAGGTACCACGGGGACAACATGACTGCGAAGTGGGTCGTACGACTGAACAATGTCTTCGACTTATGTACCCACTCCAGTGTCGAGAACCGAGTGTAGACATGGATAGTCCGCCCGACCAGTTGGGTGTAACACACTTTCATCAGAAACAGCAAAGCTAACACCTCCTTCTCGGCCGGGTGGTAATTCATCTCGGCGTCTTTCAGTACGCGGCCGCAGAATCGCACGGGGTGTAACTTGTCATCGTGGTACTGCATCAGAGTGGAACTCAAAGCCCACTCATTAGCAAATAACGTCACGTGCACCTCTTTGGCTCGGTCAAAATGCCGTAGTATCGGCACGTCTGCAACCTTCTGTTGTGTCAAACTTGGTCGGAAAAGCTGTCGAAACCTCGGACAGTTGTGCAGAACCGTCGGTCACCCCTGTACTTACAGCTTCAGCGGCTGCCTCAGCGGACCGCATCAACTCAGAGAACTGGTTCCAACCGCCCTTAGGCTGAACGAACCCCCATAGAGCATTGTCGACCATTCGTTGGCATATCATCGGTGCGTTCTTCAGGCCAAACGGCATACGCAGCCACTCGAAGTGGCCGAGTGCACACACGAAGGCCGAAATTTTCCGAGCTCTCATCGTCATCATTATTGCCCAAAATCCGCTAGCTGCATCTAAAGAGCAGAACGACAGGTAGGCTTCTAGGTCCGTTAACAAATCGTCGACCAGCGGCATGGCATACTCCATGATCGCGGTGATTGCATTCACCATCTTGTAATCAATGCACAGGCGAATATCAACGCCGTTCTTCTTCAGCACGATCACAATCGGGGATGCCCAAGGACTGTCCGAGAACGCCACCAACCGAGCTTTCAACAAGCCTTTCAGTAACTCGTATAACTTCTTCAGTTGCTTCAGCGGTGTACGCCGAGCCCTCTATTTAATCGGAGGGTGCCCCTGTACATCGATATCGCATACCACGCCATAGGCTGGCGGTGGCAGAGCGTTTCCGCTCGAAATCATGATCTGTTCATGCTTCTGTAACACGTTGATAAATGCTCGTTGTTGCTCGGACGTGTCCTTCGGGTTCGCTACGTTGGGTCCTGTATAATCCAAAACCGTCTCCGTCAGGTCAGGGAGGAATGCCAGCTCATGTGCGTAATCGGTCAACTCGATTTCATTTACCACATGCTCGGCCGCATCACCGGGGTCATCGTCAATGTCAACAGCTGCGTTAGCGGAAACACCAGCCATAAGCGCCACGAACACCGACTCCAGACGCGCCTCCGAGTCTTCGGCGACCTCGGTTTCCGGTGACTCGCCGGTAATTAAATCGCCGTCACCCCTGTCCGAGGATTCGGACATGGTTGAACCATCATATTCCCGGCTTCAATGTCCGTAGTCACCATGTCCGAGGTTGCCAGAGTAACGGTTACTGTCGGTTGGTCACACCCCACTCAGCTGTGCGTGGCTCTCTTCACCGCTCTGTAGACGATCCACCCGATGCCCATCTTGGTGCGCTATCGGTCGGGAAAGAATCTTCCAAGGCGTCGGATATTCCCGCCGCTCGACTGCTGGTGGTTGACTGCCAACCACTGCTCGTACAGTTTGCTTTCACGCTTCAGTAATGAGTCATCCCGACACTCAGCGTACGCCAGCACTTGCCATTCGTCGTACTTCGCCGATCGTAGCCGGGTGTAGCCGCGCCATTGCGGGAGATCTCCACGTGGTACCCATTTTACCACCGACTCGTGGTTTGTACAGTGAGCAACTCTCGGTAACACATTAGTCAGCCGGATAATCGTTGGTTGTCCCCCTTGAAACCTCGTCACTGTCGGCACGAGATTCCCAATCCGGCGAATACACCTCGTGGGTGTTCAGAGGTGGACGTCGTCGAGGTAACTTGAACTCGTGCCACTCTCGTCCGGCGACTGACAAATCCTCGGTCGGGCCACCGGCCACTTGTAGACCGTATATCTGAGCGTCATCCGCATAGGAAGCTGATATCACGCTCACATTCGCGTGTTCGCTGCATCGCTCACTTGTTCCCGCAGCTGCGCGTCAAATTCAGTCTCCAACTCCCTCAGACGTCGCGTTAACTCCTGGTTCTGAGTAGTACTGTCGACGTCAAGAGTCGGGGTGAAAACTGGACGTTAGTTAGCTGGACATATGCTAATATCCCGACGGTTCTATTCCGTTATTGGACAAAACAAATGAATCTGGGCCAATCAAAGTGATGCAAATATATTCGATCGATGAGCGAATTGAACGTGGCGTCTACCAAATCCAAGCAGTGGATTGTGCCATGAGCGAGCTTTCCTTTCAGTCCCCCTGTGGAGCTAGCAGGCACAGGTAGCAAACATTAGATGACACGCAGAAGCCTATCCTATCAGGCGCTGACATTGAACCAACTGCCCTTGTCAGCCCAGCGTTTATTTTTGCAGTAGGCCTTTATTCGAGCGTGTGCGTGCATCGTGTTGTTGCCACAAATGGTAAGCGCACTCTGCCAGATATAACAACGCTCTCACAAACGGTTGTATCCTTAATTCGAAATAGTGATGGTGTTAAGAGATGTCAACCTTTACGACCTTCGACGTCTAGGTGTTAAGGGGTCGCTAACACCAAACGTCGACAGCACTAGCTCTGAGATGTGGCAGGGGTTTCTACTGCAGTTTCTCGAGTGAGATCCACAGGTTGAGCAGCTCCCCCAGCACCCAATTGCTCTCGATCATAGGCCTCCAATAACCCTCGCAATGGTGGCAACATTCTGCCTAGTGACGAGCCCAAATCTGCCTGCGCACTCAACGAAGCTGTCGCCTGCTGCTGCACACGCGCGGGTTCCTGCTCAAACTCGCGCAGCTGCTGCTCGAGCCTCTTATTTGTGACGCGGTGGTCCTCCTGGTCCCGTCCCTGTCCCTCCTCCTCACTGGGCTGCTGCTTGCCCGCAATGAACTGGTCCTGCTGCCCGACCACGTCTGTCTTGCGCAAGAGAGCCCTCTGCGCCTGTTGATCCAGACGGCTGCGCTGAAAGATCACGTGGCTCAGATCCTGCAGCGCCGCCTTGGACGTCTCTGCCAGCGCCGCCTTGGACGTCTCTGCCAGCGCCAGAAACTGCGTCCTCTCCTCCTGCACAGTTTTTCTCGTTAACGTTACCCAATAATATGCTGGCGCCGCCACGGGTCTGCATAATATGCAGATTTATGCATATTATGCAGACCCGTGGCCGGCGCCAGCCGGCATAATATGAGACGGCGTCAAACGAACGGATGATTACGGACCATTTGGAGTTTTCGAGATAAACGGCTTTAAAGATTGGTCAACCAAAATCGAACCTAACCGAAATTTCTCACAAAGAGCCCCATCCCACAATTACCCATTTTTCCAGGTGTATCGACTCGATGGACACGAGGGTAACGGGCGTAGCTCCAGGCAGCAGCTCGCTTCCAGACGGTGGCGATAATGCAGACGACACTATGTCTCTCGGACAAGACGATCTCCTCGCCCGTCACAGGAAGCTACTAGGCTCACTTCGACCAGACCCAGAAAGATCAAGCGACGACGCCTCGGAAGATAGTTCATGGGAGCCTGTGTCGGACGACTCAAGTGGAGTGTCAAGTGCTGGAGTAGTTGTGGAAGAGCAATCGGAAGCAGAATCTGATGACGACTTCGCCGAGGACGGGAACGTCGTTTTGATTGACGACGAGCTTCGCGATCGAGTTACGCGTTTAATTCGTGCAGATACGTGTGATTATCACTGCCTTCAAGGGAAGGCGGCCGAGATCGGAAACTTCTTGTGCTCTCTATCGTAAATGACGCCCCAAGAAAAGAAACAGAGTGTACTAACGTCGCTGGCCATGCTGATGAAGACGGATACGACAGTGCGTCGGCGTGGGACTGGAGTACGACAGGTTTTCGCTTACTTTCTTCCTCTAGTTGGGCGTGTGTGTCGTGAATCCTGGTGCGCCGTCTACGATGTCTCTACTGCAACCATCACTCGCTACCGACACCAGATACAAAGGGGCGCGTTCTCCGTCAAGACTCACCGGGGACGGATGAACATCAACGCTGCCAAGATCGATATTCAATGGCTGGTGGCCTGGTTCCGTTCATTTACGGCGACGTTAGGTGACGTCGTTCCTGTACGAGTTTGGACTCAGAAAACGATTGATGGAGTTGTTCGCAAGCAATACACCGATGAAAACTACACGTTGTTACCTGCTTACTTCACGTGGGACCAACTATTCACAGAAATGCACAACTTCGTAGTGGAGAACGACTTGGAAGTGCGAGAACCACGTCCATCTACGTTTCGGAAGTTACTTCAGCAGTATTGTCCTGTGATTCGAATCCGATCCCCTCGAAACAATGTATGTGACCTGTGCTCCATCCTGTACGCCCGAATGCGCTCGAATGTCACTGCAGAACTCACCGAGGAGCTTGGCAGTCACACAGCTTCGGCCAAAGCGATGAGGTACGGATATAGGAATCATTTTGTTTGGACATGGATACTAACATCATTTTGTTTGATTTGCTGTGAACATTTTCAATAGGTTGGAGTATCAGTGTGACTTACAAGCAGTATCTGAAGAACGTGCTGTGATTGTGATGGACTTCAGTCAAAATCTCACGCTGCCGAGTGTGACTTCCACGCCATCCCAGTGGTACTTCCTGTCGTTGGTGAACGTGAACGTGTTTGGCATTTACTATGCCAACAAAAGCATTCAGTACAACTACGTCTACGACGAGTCGGTCGCTGGGAAAGGTTCGGACGTAGTTAATAGCATGCTCTATCACTTCATCCAGCGGATTGTGCTTGCAAACGGTCATCGCAAACTAACTATCTACGCCGTCAACTTTGCGGAGGGCAAAACAAGAACAACTACGTCGTCAAGATGCTGCTAGCATTGGCTCAAACCAGTGAACTCGAGACTGTCGAGCTCAATTTTTTGTGAAGGGCCACACAAAAATGCCATCGACCGTGGCTTCGGTCACATGAGGAAGAAGTTTGCGAAAGAAGACGTGTGGACTACCGAGCGGTTGCTGGAGGTGATAAACGCGTCTTCAACGAGCTCGGCGCTCGTGCACATTCCCAAAGACAACGCGGTGATGTAGTCAAAGAGGCCTACAAGGATCTTGCTATCCTGCAGCGCTACCAGATTTTTGTCATGAGCGAGTCAAAGCCAGGAGTTGTGAGTTGCCGTGTTGGACCGGCTGACGAGGTTGTAAACCAAGATTTACGGCGTGTTTTCGATGGTATTCACACCGACGCTGTAAAACTTCGTGGCCTCCTTGAGAATCATCTAGAGCCTCTACAACCCCTGCTCCAAATTTCGAGAAGAAGCAGCAGATGCACAACAAAATTCGGCCGTATGTCCCCAGGGAATACGCTTCGGACCCAATATACGACGCGCCCACCGATGAAGAAGAGAGACGTGCGAACGAAACCAAGCAGGCTCGCCGTAAAGCGAATGCCCAGAAAAAGACAGCATCCACTACTTCTGCTAGAGCCGAAGATGCCCCCACGGAGCCCACAAAAGAACAAGCGACTGAAAACGAAGACCTCATGAAAGTAGCGAGGGACAGCTCAGCTCAACCGAAGACAGGAAAACAATCTCGGAAGCGTGCCAAGAAAGATAAGTAGTGCAGCTGAATGATGGCAGTTAATCCAAATGATCCTTTCGTCCAATACCTAAACTATCCAAAATGGGTCCTTCGTACCCAAAATTATAAATAATTACCCCTCACAAATTCAAGATCACTCATAGACGCTTCAATTTAGACCTGAAGGAATCCGAATTAGAACCTGGGAATAGTTCAGCAGGAAAAACTACGCTAAGGGAGCCATAAAAAACATTCTAGAAAGTTGCATCTACAGGGAGACATGTTTGTTAGAGGACCGAAGCCTAACGAGTATTTCACTTTTCAATAGTCTGAAGGGACCATTCGAAAGAGGAGACGCTCCTGTTTCGAATGGTGTGCCTAAATCGCGATTAGTACTTAGGTTAGTAAGCATCTTTTCATTTGACGCCGTCTCATATGCAGACCCGTGGCCGGCGCCAGCATATTATTGGGTAACGTTAACGAGAAAAACTGTGCAGAAATTTATATTTGGTAACGATTAGAAAAGTGATTTAGAAATTAAAAAGGAGTAGATTATATTTCAGATTATTGCTGGATATTCGATGCTATTGGGCCCCTCCACCTTCTGTCGAAGCTCTTGTTGACTTGTGTCCAACTGCACCATTAGTCTCCGCTTTAAGTCTGCAAGCTCCACCATTTGTTTCTCAAGCTGCTGCTGCAGTCGATCCGCTCGCTGCTTTTCGGCGTCCCAGTCGCTGGCTTTACGCTGCAGAGCCGCTTTCCCACTGTCAATTTCGCCCAGAGATGCTCTCGCTTGTCGGCAAAGCTGCGACGTTCGCTCTACAGCGTTTGCTCCAGTTCCTCCTTTTCTCGCTCGTGCTCCTTGATCTGCTGCTGCAGAGCCTGGTTACACTGCTTCAGGACCCCCTCCAGGTCCACGAGAGCCGCCTTGGACTCCTCCACCAGCTCCCGGGCGCTCAAGGGGCCACTCGAACTCGTGGCCGGCGTCAGGAAGATATGCGCTGAAGGTCGCATGCTGGTCAAATGAAGGAGTGGACGATGATTGACCAAATTCGAAATGATTACGTAAAGTACACTTCAACTTCCGACTCGGACTCGGACCCGGACTGCGAGCCTGAGTCCGAGTCACTGAAATCTCGCTGAAGACGAGATAACCAGCGCAAAGGTGACGCACTTCTCAAGGGTGGACGCTCCGATGTACTACTAGTAGTTGGTGCACTTGGACTCGTGGGTCTTCTTGAAAAGTGGATGGCTGTCGAGCTTGGAGAAGATGTTGGCTCGGCACTTGCATCAACGTTTGTCGTAGAAGTCAGAGACGCTCCAGCCGTATGGCTCGACGTCGAACTTCTGCGCGAGGACGATGTCGGTGCAGCTCTGGGAGGAGCACGATCTATACCGGTAGCAGCTATCATGGCGGCTAACGCATCGTTTAACTGTGGGGCCTGCCTTCTGCTATCTGATGTAGTCATTGGCGCAGTCATCCATTGCGAAGTCGCTGCTGCAGATGTCGATGCAGCTCTTGGAGGAGCACGCTCCAGAGCAGCAAAGAAAACATCTAATGCACCGTTTGACCTTGGAGTCTGTCTTCTGCTTCTGCTATCAGATGTAGGCCTCAGAGCAGCAGTCATCCTTGGTGAGGTTGTTGCTGCAGCAGGCACAACACTGGTTGCAGCAGTTCGTTGATACCAATGAGTTTGCCCAGTACTAGACGCCGCTGCCCATGTTGCAGTTCCAGAGCTTAAGCGTCTGCGAAGAGAAGCATTGGTAGTCTGCCTTCGAGCGCTGGGAATGTGAAGTACCGGTACGGTACCGCTTTCAGACCTTGGTATTGCGATCATGCTGTTTGGTTCACCCAGTGTTTTGACATTAATACCCGATGACTGCATTTGCTGTCGCGCGTCAATAGCTGTGGTCGCAGGTGAAGGCGTTGGCGCAGCAGCTGTCGCATTTGGCGATGCACTTGTCTGAGGGTTTATTCTTGACGATCGTCGGCGAGGAACCCCTGACCGTCCTTGAACTCTTTCAATGCGTTGTTGTCGACGTCTGTTTTGGCGCGTGCTTGAGCGCTCAGTGCTCTGCCGCCTGCGATTGGAATTCACTCTTGCTCCAGCGAATGTCACGGTGTCTGAAAAGCTGAAGTTGTCGAACTTGGCGCAGCTTCTGACATACCAAGAACGGAGCGCTCTGCGCGATGAAGATCAATCAGCTTCTTCATGTCACGGTTTGGGTGCATTGACGACAATTGGTCACGGCAAAACGGACAGAGTGGACCTTGTCTAACTGACTGCAGCAATGTCCCCGCTGAAAAGTTTTGCCGCAGCATCCAGTGACCACTGGGGACTCAAGCAGCTCAAGCGAAATCGGGCACGTCAGCACTGCTTCACGCTCCATCAGATTCCGTCGGCTGATGTCCTGCTGGGTCTGGGCGGCGTCACTAGCTTGCTCCAAAATGCGTGCGCGCTCCTGATTGAATGCTCTCTGTTGCTCGGTAAGACGCTGGGTCAGATCCGGATTCATTTCTTGATCATGCGCCGTAGGAATCGCGAAGGAAGCTTGCGCTGAGCTGGACTGTTGGGAGCTACATGTAGCAGCAGAGCCTCCTTGCCATTGCTCATAAGCAGTTAGCAGACTGCGCATCTGCGGCATTGCTCTGTGTAGTGACGAGTTAAGCTCTTCCGGTGCATTTCGGGCGGCTGTCACTTGCCTCAGCAACTGCGCACGTTCTTCCTCAAACGCTTTGCTCTGACCCCGGAGACGTTCTTCAAATTGTTCTTGCTTCGCATTGGAATTCCACTCCTGCTCAAGAAACGTGGTGGATGCTTGAGATATAGTAGTTTGCTGCTGATTAACGCGCTGTTGCAGAGCTAGAATTTCCTCTCTGAGTGCAGTTTCTATCCGACGGAGCTCTGTTCTGTTGTCCACGGCGACTCGTAGTTTTTCTTCCTTCGTTTGCACAATGTCTTGTAATTCTCCAATTTCATGCCAGAATTGCTGACGGTTGTTGCGCAGTATACCTTCCAAATTCTGAGTCTCCTTTGCGAAGCGAGTTCTCTCGCTTTCCAGCTCCTCGTTCCGTTCCTGAAGATTTTTCACTTCCTGTTTAAGTTCATCATTCTTCTCAGTGCATTCCTTGTGTTTGTCTTCTACTTCTTGCAGCTCTTCTTCCCTGTCTTTGAGAGCATCTTTCAACTCTTCAATCTCACTCCACAGCTGCTCTCGCTTTGCGCGCAAGGCGTACTCCAGATCCATCGCCCTCTTTGCGAAACGTTTCCGCTCATTGTCTAACTCTTCGTTCTGTTCCTCCAGATCTTTGACTTGTTGCTGGAGGTCCTCGTTCTGCTGCTCCACGTCGAGCGGACTGCGGGTCTGCATGGCGCCAAATTGGCCAATGCGAAATTTGTGGTTTTACTCTGAACGCTCCAATAACATTTTTTTAGCGTTTTACATAATATTATTATTTTTAATAAAAATGTGGAGAATGTGTCTTCAGCATTTTAGGAAAGGCAACAATTTCAATTCAACGAGGTAAATATTGGCCCGCTCTACTGCGGGGTGCTTGACGATACTTGATAAACAGGCCTGCGTCAGTTTGAGTTCGAGTCCGAGTCTTCAAAATCTGAGCCCAAGAGGTCTCGCAAGGAGCTGATACTTTTGCAATGACGCTCAAAGGTTCGCGAGGGGCAGGCTGGCTTGCTGTGAGGCGAAGAGAGTCGTGCTGCTGGCGGCCAACTGACGAGTCATCTTGTGAGGCAGAAATTCGTGCTGGTTGGTGGGACGTAGTTGCGGTCGCTGATGTTGAGGTGAACGCAGCCACTCGAGCAGCACTTGACAATACGATCGGCGCAGAAGTTGATGCAGCGATTGACACAGCAGTTGACGCGGTAGTTAATACTGCACTGGGTCTTGACGTCTGGCCTTGGTTTATATTGCGCGCCGCGGTTGACGTTGTAGGTGATGCAACAACCGGTGCAGGATGAGCACACAACCAAGCATTCATATTATGACCAGCCGCCCCACTTGACCTCGCCCTTTGACTACTCCACGAAGGATTAGTGGCGCTTGATACAGCACCAGTTCTTAGGGATCGACGACGCGAGGCAGCCGATTGAGTTTGTTGAGGTGCTCCAGAATGCGCAGTCATCGTCGATGTAGCAGCTCTACATGTAGACCTTGTGCGGCCGCGGCGGCCACGGGCGGTAGACCGTGACTGCGCGCTTGGAAAACGAATTGAAGCAAGTACAGTGTACCATATGCCTCGGCACAGGAGTCCCTACACTCCGTTGCCTATTGTGACGACAGTAAGTCCCGAAGGAGAAGACCGCACTTGCTGATCGGTCGCCGCAGCAATACTATCCGCAACAGCGCTTACCGACGGACTCGGTAGAGTTATCGATGTTGCATTCGGTGAAATATTCGCTTGAGTACTACATGTAGTTCTTGACGATCGATGTGGACCTGCAGACAGAGCTTGAACTCTTTCACTCCGATGCTCTCGATGCCGGCTTTCACGCGTGTTAGCATTTCCCGTACTTCGACGACTGCGGTTGGTATGACCAAATGATCCAGTAGATATCATCGCATAATCACTATTCTGAGAGGCTGGGGTTGCCGAGCTTGATACTGCTGCCTCTGGCACACCTAAAACGGAGCGCTCCGCTTTGTGGAGCTCAATCAGCTTCGTCATGTCGCGG
This sequence comes from Phytophthora hibernalis, assembly GCA_012656075.1. Classification (NCBI taxonomy): domain Eukaryota; phylum Oomycota; class Peronosporomycetes; order Peronosporales; family Peronosporaceae; genus Phytophthora; species Phytophthora hibernalis. The sequence continues at coordinate 39,328 of JAAKBF010000121.1, forward strand.
TTTGGATGCGTCGAAAAGAGTCGCCCACGGCAAAGTGGGCAGAGTGGGCTTTGCTTGACCGCTTGCCTCAATGCCTCCGACGAAAAGGTCTTTCCACAGCACCCAGTAACCACCGGATGTTCAAAACAAGTGAGATCGGGCATGTCAGCACAGCTTCACGCTCCATTAGGGATATCCTGCTGAGTTTTTGCTGCATCGCTTGCATGCTCCACAAGCTGCTTTCGCTCTCGATCAAACGAAATTTGCTGCTCTTGCAAACGATGCGCACGGTCCGGATTTGAGACTTTGCTTAACGCCGTACAAGTTGAGTGGGGGCGTCGGACGTCTTGCGTCGTTTGTCAGTAGAACATCCGCGGATTCGGTCATAAGAAATCAACAAACTGCGCAAGTGCGGCATTGCTTGATCGAGTGACGAGTCCAGTTCTCCCTGCGCATTTTGGCTGCTTGACGCTTCTGCGTACGTTCCACTTCGAGCGCTTTGCTTTGCTCCTGCATTCGCTGCTCAAGCTGTTCTACGGTCTCTTGAAGTATCATCTGTTTCTGCTTAACCTGTCTAGCTTCCTCGTAAGCCTTGGCTCTGGCCTGCGAGAAGCTCGTCTGTTGGTCCTGTAGAAGTTGACGTAGAGATGCAAGTTCCTCTTGTTGTGCAACCTGTTTTGCTGTAGCTTGTCTTGACTCTTCATTAGACTTGGTTGTGGCTTGGGATAAACTCGTCTGCTGCTCCTGTAGAGACGCAAGTTCGGCTCTCAAAGCGGAAGCCTCCCTCCTGTGCTCCACTTTACTGTCCAGAGCTTCCTGCAGCTCTCTCTTCTTCTCTCCAAGTGCGTTCTGGAAGTCCTGGATCTCGTCCCAAAGCCGCTCCCGCTTCTCACGCAGCGAGGCCTCCAGCTCCTGTACTTTCTTCTCCAAGAGGTTTTTGTCCCTCTTCAGCTCCTCGTTCTCCTGCTCGACGTCTCTCATGCGGTCGTTGAGTGCGGTCGTCTTGGGCTCTTCCACCTGCTCCAGGGACATCTCCTTGTGCGGCTCACACTCGTACTCCAGAGCGCTCGGCTGCCTGCCATCACTGCCAGCCATGGCGGCAATTGGCATGTCTAAATGGTGATTGGCTAATTTGTACGTCGAAGTAGCAAGTTGCCCAAAATTAAGAATTGTGCGACCACGTTTTGCATTGTGGTGAGATCAATACAAACAGCAATATCCGGATACCACCCACAGAAAGCAAGAATACATGTATCGGCAAGGGAGAAGTTCAAAACGCAGCGGAACTTGGTGATACAACCTCGCAGCAAGAACTGCATGAAGGTCCTTGCGAGATTGCAACCACGACATGCAAATAGAGCAGAACTGATTCAGCCGGACTACATGTATCGCACATGCCCATGAAGGATCACCGCCACTGCAATCGCAGCACCGGAAGTGATGGACATCAGGAACAACTTTTCGCGTTGGGTGTTGTCGACAAATACGCTTTGCAGCATGACTGCCAAGGCAACCAAAGCTGGGTCTTGGATTGGAGCTTGGACTTCAAAGGAGGAATGCGATCTGTTTCCCCGTCTGTTGCGATCGATATCTGACGCCGACCGCTTGGCTTAGGAATCCAAACAACAAGATACAGTATCATGCTCTCGATATGACGGTGTCACAATAGGGATACAATTCGATGAGATACATTGCACAATACAACCTTCCGATGTCGGGAAACGCAAAACCTACTCGTCACTCGTGCCTGCAACGCGCGGCGATTAAATACATGGATTCCTACCGGTAGGACTGCGATCGCGACTGCAGAGCCATGATGAGATTTCGGGGTGCGTCGTATCCTTCTTCTTCGATGTTGGTCTTCGACTTGGTTGATGTCGATGGTACTTTGACCGCTGCACCCGTTCGCTTCGCGCCGGCTCGAAGAATCAGAGTCCTTCGGGCTGCATCTGCTTCCGGTTCGACAGCAACCGCAAACCCATCAAGCGACGGACGTGGGTGGTTCAGAACTCGAGCTGCAACGATGTCGGCTACAGACTGAGGGCTCTCCGACAGCAGCAGGTCTTGAATACTTCCAGCGAGAGACGGCAGGCTTTCCGGAGTGCCGTGGTTCTTTTTCAAAATGGTGCTTGACTTGGAAGTACGGGGATACTCAGGCCTCTGCTACCGGTAACAGCTTGAGCACTGGGTGAAAAAGTGGTGCCCTCAGGGAGCTTCTGGTGTGCGGCCAAGTAGTCGACGTACTCACGGATGTACTGTTGCATGTACTGCTTCACTTGTTCTTGCTGCTCGCTGAGAATCACTTGCGGGTGGACAGGTTCGTTGTTTGTATCCATCCGGAGAAGCTTCGCCATGTTTTCGAGAGGTGGTAGCTTGTTCTCGCCGAGTCGGCTTCGCTTCGCGAATGACTCCCCATCCGACATACTTACGTCGCTCTCTTGGTCCTTTTGCTTCCTTTTGCCAGCACAGTTGCTTGTGTCAGATTGGGAATCGCTGCCTTCTTCGAACATATCACTATCACATGACTGTGGAGAATTCATGACATCCATTTCTGGGATAGGGCCCATATCCTCGAATCGCTCAATGCTGCCGGGGTTACCGTGGGCAGAGTTGTTCTCAATCTCGTCAGCTTTGAGCACAGACTCACTCGAGTTGGTACTGCCAGATGACGCAGCGACACTGCGTGTTTTCCACCGGAATAGGGGCTTTCGGGAGTTAGAAAGCTGAAGCTTTTCAAACAAGCCCACACTAACCAGGACATTGGCTACGTCATAAAGGCGGCGAATCTTAGCTGTATAGTTCACAATCGTAAGATCGTTAGCAAAATTGCATCAGTCGAGTCAATTGAAGGCAGTACCAACGTACTCTTGAGAAGGCGATCTTCTTCGTTCTCGCAGTCTTCCATCCGAATGAGTTGCTTGGCGGCTTGTTCCAGCGGAATAATGCAGTCCTCCTGTGGGCCAAGACGCAAATAATCAGTTAGACCTTGCCGAAAGAACGAGCTGCAGAAGGATACATTGTGCAGCGCACCTTTCCCAAGAACAGCTGAACAAACATTTGACTAAGCTTCGACAGAGACTTTCCTCGCCGACGGTCACCTGGAGAGAAATAGCAAGCGAAACATCAACGTCTGGTCCAACTGAGATCAATAAAGCCATCGACTCAACGCACTTTTAATCGGCGGATACTCTTTGCCACTCGAGCCGGTGGGAGATGACTTTTGCACATCGGCATACCGTTGCTGCACAGCGAAACGCATGACATGCATCAAATACAACTAGAGCCTCTCAAGAATACATGAGTTGCCCTCGTAACCGCATCCTTACCTTCATCGCACTGATGGACGTCGGGAGCGAGTGCAGACCGTGCCAGTTGTACAGGTTCTTGCTCTTGCGGCTCACGAGGTGAATACTCTCCAGAATGTTCACAATGTCGTAGATCCGTCTCCGCTCGACTCCCAGCTCAGTAGCCGCTCGGTCCAGACAGATCTCGGAAATCTGGCCATCGCGGTACAGCTTCAAAAGCTAATTGCACAGCACCAGCAAAAAGTCAGTCCTCCATATACCCCCAACACCCTCATGTAGCACCACCACGTACTTTTCGCACAGCAACCCGAGCGACTTTTCCTTGCGGTTGTACTCTCGATAGGGGAAGAAGCGCACTTCGTCTCCGTCCATTCGCCAGTCTCCGTTCTTCTGGTCTTTACCGGTATCTCCCTCCTCCGGCGTCTTGGTCGCTTCAGCCTTCACTGGAGGTTTCTCCGTTGGTGCCGCATCGGAATCCGCCCACGCTGTCTTGATCTGTCGCTTGGCGGTGGTGCCCACCTTCTTGGGCGCTCGACGGGTGTATCTGCGCTTGGCTTTGGCGGGTTTCAAGGCCGGGCAAGTCTTGCCTTCCTCGCTGTTGGCTCCAGTGAGCAGATGCATCATGGCCGCCGCAGCCTCCGTCCGGTTGGGACTCGGCTGGATGCTCGACGCTCCTGCGCTGGCAGGTGTGCGCGGCGGCAGGTCCTGTGACTTGCGACGGATGGGGCTCATCATCTCCTGGGCTGCCATGCTTCGGCAAACGTTGAACGGGTGTGCAGAGTCCAGGGACGTTGATACAGTCGAGGCGTGCGCGGCGGAGGAGGGAGATAAAGAATGAGTTGACACGGAGGGGACCGCTGTTGACGATTTGAATTGCCCGCGCGCGAGAATTTGAACTTGCTTGCCGCCAAAAAGAGACACGACGCGCGACATTCAAGCAACAACGATAAGACGTGTGGTCCACATCGCCAGCTTTGAAACATGCGTCTTGTAGCGTTAGCTCCAAGTCTGGCTTCGGTGAAGCCACTTAGGGAGGAACATGTAACCGCGAGCTCTCCAGAGCAATTTGCTCACAACGAATCCAAATTACTGCATGCTACATCATACTACGTAGTACTATCGCACGTCTTCTCTTCTCAACCCCGGCGTGCTCACACAAGAGGGCTTTGCGCATGCACCGCCTCGAAAAAGCAATACGATCATGGGAAGCGGACATCCCAATGCTCACAGCAACTCTTCTGTCTTCGACAACCAATATAATATGTCCTGCAACGATTCACACGGGTGCAGAACACAGTCGCTGCCAATGCTCGTCAAACGTTTGCCAGCCTCCATGTTGAAGTCACGTCATGCATCGCGAATGCATGCAAAGCGAGTAAATCCAGAGGCAATGAACACTTCAGCATGACTACCTGTAGCATGCAGCCTTCAGTATATGCGACAGTGTAGTAGTCTGCATTCACAACGCAGCATCCAGCTCCAGGTGATGGCAACATCATCCATCCATCGATCGTCGTCAATCTTCACACGCAACACAACCTCCCAGCCACGACATGGACGCATATCCGAGCGGCAAAGCAGACTGGGTCGACTCTATCCAATAGTGCTCCTTGCCTCCTTGCCTCCTTGCTGCTTGTGTCTCGTTCGAGAACAAGACCCAAAGTTGCAACGCCCGCCACGTACCCCACCCTGAGATTTTATATTTGTCCGACCTTCGGATACAGGCTATCCTTATACAACTCAGACCTGCTAGACTTTATTGGTACACGGTACCCTCAAACCACTGGCCCGTCGCAATCTAGAATCTTCGACGGATCGGGCGGGTCTTCCCTCCTGATCATCCCCTCCAACCCACAGAGTCACTTCACGTCGCCCCTCCCGTCGATCGATGGAAGTTTCGATTGGCCCAAAACAAGAAAGATCGCGCGTCTTTGGCTGGCTGCAACCCTCCCTTTTGCAGGCGCTCATTCTTCAATCTTCCCAAGACACCCGAAGCACAGAGAACCATGAGCGCCGAAGCCGAAACGTTCGCCTTCTCGGCCGACATCAACCAGCTGCTGAGTCTGATCATTAACACGTTCTACTCGAACAAGGACATCTTCCTGCGTGAGCTCATCTCCAACGCCTCCGATGCGCTCGACAAGATCCGCTACTCGTCGCTCACGGACGCGTCGGTGCTGGACACGGACAAGAACCTGGAGATCAAGGTGATCCCGGACAAGGCCAACGGCACGCTGACCATCCAGGACTCGGGCATCGGCATGACCAAGGCCGACCTCATCAACAACCTGGGCACGATCGCCAAGTCGGGCACCAAGGCCTTCATGGAGGCCCTGGCTGCTGGCGCTGACATCAGCATGATCGGCCAGTTCGGCGTGGGCTTCTACTCGGCCTACCTGGTGGCCGACAAGGTCGTGGTGCACTCCAAGCACAACGACGACGAGCAGTACGTATGGGAGTCCGCCGCCGGTGGCTCGTTCACGGTCACGCCCGACACGACGGAGCCCATCCTGCGTGGCACGCGCATCGTGCTGACGCTCAAGGAGGACATGCTGGAGTACCTGGAGGAGCGCAAGCTCAAGGACCTGGTGAAGAAGCACTCGGAGTTCATTGGCTTCCCCATCAAGCTCTACGTCGAGAAGACGGAGGAGAAGGAGGTGACTGACGACGAGGAGGAGGAAGACGAGAAGGAGGGCGAGGACGACAAGCCCAAGGTCGAGGAGGTCGAGGACGAGGAGGAAGGCGAGAAGAAGAAGAAGACCAAGAAGATCAAGGAGGTTACCCATGACTGGGACCACCTCAACAGCCAGAAGCCCATCTGGATGCGCAAGCCTGAGGACGTGACCCACGAGGAGTACGCGTCGTTCTACAAGTCGCTCACGAACGATTGGGAGGAGCACGCTGGAGTCAAGCACTTCTCCGTGGAGGGCCAGCTGGAGTTCAAGGCCTGTCTGTTCGCCCCCAAGCGTGCGCCGTTCGACATGTTCGAGGGCGGTGCCAAGAAGAAAATCAACAACATCAAGCTGTACGTGCGTCGTGTGTTCATCATGGACAACTGCGAGGAGCTCATGCCCGAGTACCTGTCGTTCGTCAAGGGTGTCGTTGACTCGGAGGACCTGCCGCTCAACATCTCGCGTGAGACCCTGCAGCAGAACAAGATTCTGCGTGTGATCAAGAAGAACCTGGTCAAGAAGTGCCTGGAGATGTTCGCCGACCTGGCCGAGGACAACGAGAAGTACACTAAGTTCTACGAGGCCTTCAGCAAGAACCTGAAGCTCGGAATCCACGAGGACTCGACCAACCGCACCAAGATCGCCAAGCTCCTGCGTTACCACTCGACCAAGTCTGGTGAGGAGCTGACGTCGCTGGACGACTACATCTCGCGTATGCCCGAGACCCAGCCTGGCATCTACTACGTGACGGGCGAGAGCAAGAAGTCGGTGGAGAACTCGCCGTTCATTGAGAAGCTCAAGAAGAAGGGCTACGAGGTGCTTTACATGGTTGAGGCCATTGACGAGTACGCCGTGCAGCAGCTGAAGGAGTACGAGGGCAAGAAGCTTATCTGCGCCACCAAGGAGGGACTCAAGATGGAGGAGACCGAGGACGAGAAGAAGTCGTTCGAGGAGGCGAAGGCCGCCACTGAGGGCCTGTGCAAGCTCATGAAGGAGGTCCTTGATGACAAGGTCGAGAAGGTCGAGATCTCGAACCGTATTGTGGAGTCGCCGTGTGTGCTGGTGACGGGCGAGTACGGCTGGTCCGCCAACATGGAGCGTATCATGAAGGCTCAGGCTCTGCGTGATAGCAGCACTTCGGCCTACATGTCGTCGAAGAAGACCATGGAGATCAACCCCTTGCACCCGATCATCAAGTCGCTGCGTGAGAAGGCTGAGGCCGACAAGAGCGACAAGACGGTGAAGGACCTGATCTGGTTGCTGTACGACACGTCGCTGTTGACGTCCGGCTTCAGCCTGGACGAACCCACGACGTTCGCCAACCGCATCCACCGCCTCATCAAGCTCGGTCTGAGCATCGACGACGACGATGACGTTGCCGACGAGTCTATGGAGGACCTGCCCCCTCTTGAGGGCGAGGACGAGGAGGAGAGCACGATGGAGGAGGTGGACTAAGCATCTCGCGCTGTTGTCGTTGGCGGGCATCAACATGCATCCCGTGCACCCACGCGCGTCGACTTTTGCTGGTTAGCTCTTGCATTTTTTGGTGGTGAGGTTTAGTTAGATCTTCGAAGTCGAAGGTTACATATATTTACGATTCGCCTGCCCTACATTCTGTTTGCATTTCAGAATCTCGCTTCACAAGTGAAAAATAATGCCTGTAACTTACCTGGTACTGTACAGGTGTTGCTGCATGCATGTGTGGAAGCCTTCCACTGGAAGGAGGACGTGAGGGAAAACGGTAAAGGTGTGTATATCCGAAACCTTGTGTCAAAGGTGTAAACGTGCGTCAGTAGGCGACGGCAATCATAATCTGACTACATTATCGGAATAGTGCCAGCATTTGGCAAAAGTCCAGGTTTCGGATATACACACCTTTTGACGTTTTCCCGGACTTGAGTGCAATGAATGACCGTTTTACCGATACAGATTCACTCGTCTGCACCCCTTCGCCGCGAAGTTCGCGGGGTCCATCACCATCTCAGACGCGTCTGCGCCAGTCAATCTGCACCACACCAATCGTACTTAGCACCGTTAAACCTCATCGAAAAACCTCGATTCTGGCCAATCAGTATCGAGATCCGAGACGTCGCCATCTGAAAATGGGTTCAGGATCAATTAACCGCAGTGAAAGGCTCACAGAACAAAAGCGTACCCCCTTTTACTCACCTTTGATTGGTCATCTAAGTACAATCCACTGAAATCATCGCGTCTAAATCAGTACACACACCCTCGTGTCCATGGCTACGCTCCATCCACTCAGACCCAAAGCAGCCCAATCGACCAACAACCATGGACGTGGCGAGCCTGCACAACATCCTGCTGCACACGTTCAGCACCGAGGAAGCGGCGCGCAAGGCCGCGGAGGACGCCATCGCGGGCCTGCACACCGTGCCCGGCTCGGTGCAGCTGCTGCTTCAGATCACGGTCGAGGCCAGTGTGACGCGCGAGATCCGCCAGGCCGCCGCCGTGTCGCTCAAGAACCTCGTGCAGAAGTACTGGGAGGGCGCAGATGGACCCGAGGGCCAATGGGTGCAGGTCATCAGCCCCGCGGACAAGGTGCTGGGTCGCCAGAACGGCCTCGAGGCGCTGCTCGTGTCGCAGGACTCGAGCATCCGCTCGCTGCTGGCCGAGACCGTCGCGTACATTGCGCGCTTCGACTTCCCGTACGTTGCTGTCTGTAGTTTATGCAATTGAGGGTGTTAACTGACGAGTGGTTACTTGCTACTGCTGGTACTATGCAGGACTCGTGGCCCACACTTATCGACGAGATCTGCCAGAACGTGCAGAGCGGCGATGCCAACCGCATCATCAACGCACTGCTGGCGCTGCGTCGCGTGGTCAAGAACTTTGAGTACCGCTCGGAGGAACGCCTGACTCCGCTCTTTAAGCTCGTGGAGGCGGTCTTCCCCATGCTGCAGAACATGATGGTGCAAATGCAGACTAACAACTCGATCGAGGCGGCGCACATGATGCACCTCATCCTCAAGACCTACTGGTCGTGCGTTAAGACCAACCTGCCACCGCACATTGCACAGACAGAGCAGGTCGTGGCCTGGATGAACATCTTCCGCATGGTGATCGCCAAGCCCCTGCCCGAAGCGAGCGAGGGCGGAGAACCCGCTGGACAGCCCACGGACGAGGAGGAGCGCGGCAACTGGGCGTGGTGGAAGCTTAAAAAGTGGGCGATGCAGATTCTCTGCCGTTTCTACACTCGCTACGGCAATCCCAAGAAGGCCGAGGAGGAGTACCTGCAGATGAGCACAGTGTTCCGCAACCAGATCGCCCCGGAGCTGCTGCCGTGCGTGCTGGAGACCCTGGCGCTGCGTAAGAACGGTCGCTTCTGCACGGACCGCGTGGTGCAGCTTGCTCTTGTGTTCCTGCAGGAGGCTGTGGACTCGGCTGTGACGTACCAACTTATTAAGCCGCACCTTGGCTTCCTGCTGTTCGAGGTCATCCACCCCGTGCTCTGCCTGACCCCCAAGGACATGCAGCTGTGGGCTGAGGACCCGCACGAGTTTGTGCGCAAGACGAACGATGTGTTCGAAGACTTCCTTGACCCTGTGTACGCCGCCTCCAACCTTCTTTCGGACTTGTGCACGAAGCGTGGCAAGGACTGCCTGCCCAACGTGCTCTCGTACTACAACAACATCCTGAACACGTACATTGCTGCCCCGGATGACAAGAAGGACTTCATCCAGAAGGACGCTGCTCTGCACGCACTGTTCGCGCTGGACGGTGTATTGACCAAGTCCAAGACCCACAAGGATCAGGTGGAGTCGATGATTATCACGCACATTCTGCCGGAGTTCAAGAACCCGCACGGCTTCCTTCGTCTGCGCGCCTGCAAGATCTTCTCGCGCAAGTACATCGAGGGTATCAAGTTCAAGGACGAGCAGACTCTAATCGCCATTGTCAACGGCATGCTCGACGCCATGTTCGACCCGGAGCTGCCCGTGCGTATCGAGGCTGCCAAAACGATCCGTTTTGTTGTGATGTACCCGCACTCGGACACGGTTGTGGAAGTGCTTCGCCCGCGTCTGCCGCAGATCCTGGAACAGTTCTTCAGTCTGATGGATGAAATCGGCAACGACGAGGTTGTTGTTGCGCTGGAGCACATCATTGACCGATTCTCCTCGGAGATCGGACCGTTTTCGCTGCAGCTGGTGTCCAAGTTCGTCGAGTTCTTCACCCAGTTCACGGCTGTTGCCGACGACGACGAGGATGCCTCGCTGGCTGCTGTGTCGTGCCTTGACGCCATCAACACGATTCTCATGAGCATCCACAACCACCCGGAGCTGTATGCTCTGCTTGTGCCAACGCTTGCGCCGGTCATCCACAAGATTCTCACGGACTTTGACTACGTCGAGTACATGGAGAGCGGCATTGATATCCTCGGTTCGCTGGCATTTTACAGCCACAAAATTGCCCTGGAACTGTGGTCTCTGTTCCCGCTGATCTTCGTGAGCTTTAACGACTGGGCCTCGGACTACCTCACGAATTTTGTGCCGGTGATCGACAACTTTGTCGGCCGCGACATTGAAGGTTTCCTTACGGGCTCGGTCACGGACCCGAACACTGGCGTTAGCGTGCGCTACCTTGAGCTTGTGTTCAACATGGCCAAGGCGGTGTTCGAAAGCCAAAGTGTGCAGGAGATCGACCTGTGCGCTGCTTGCCGTCTGCTGTACTCGCTGCTGCACAACCTGTTCGGCAAGGTGGACGAGAGCATTCTTCCTATTACGCTGATGGTGTGCACGAAGTTGGCGGAGCCGCTTGTGGATTCGACTGCCCGCAACCTTTTGGGTGTGTTCGCCAGTCTGCTGCACTACAACCCTGCTCTCACCCTGGACGCTCTCAACTCGCTGGGCGCCGCTGATGGTGTGCTCAAGATCTGGCTGAGCGACCTGTCCCGCTACGATAACTACTTGGACCGCAAGCTGTTCGTGCTTGGTGCCATGTCGATTCTGCGCGCTCCTGCCGACAAGATCCCTGATGCTCTGCGACCACACATCAAGCAGCTGATCCAGGCTGCCATGAAGGTGCTCGCGGAGTCGATCCAGAACCCCGCTCCGGGTATCCTGGATGACGGCGAAGAAATCGAAGTTAATGACGAGGACGCCGGGCACCTTGATGAGCTGCTCGAGAACGGAGGCTACGCCTCGAACGAGGACGCTGAGGACGTGGTGGACGACCAGTACTACGCTATCTTGCGCCAGCTGCGCGAGGAGGCCGAGGGTCAGTTCGGTTACGACGACGAGGGTGACGAGGACTACATCAGTCTGCTGGATGAGGTGGACGAGGTGGAGTTCTTCCTGAGCTCTCTGCAGGGTTTTGCCCAGGCACACGCTCCTGAGTACCAGGCTCTGGGGCTCGAGGCGGACGTGACGACGCAGCAGGCTATTTTCCTGTTCCAGGAGGAGCACGCCAAAAGGAAGGAGGTTGAGGCCCTGAAGACCCAGCAGTAAGGGAGCATCTACTGTAGACGATAGTTTCCTGTCATGCCGTGATTCCAGAAGCTATGCTGGAGAGGAAGACAGAGTGAAGAGAGAGGGTGATATGGTTTTTAAGACTACATTTTTTTGTTCAAAATGGCATGGTTGTTTCAACACGTAGCTGCCAGGGCTACCTACGCCTCTGCGGCAGGCTCTGTAACGTCCCTCAGCATCAACCGGAAGGCTTCAAAGTCGAACTTGTCCGGCTGGTTGTTGAACTTGTCCACGTGCTCGTAGAGCTTGTCGTCCTGGTAACTGGCCAGCATTTGGGTCAGCAGGAGCTGCGACTCCTTCTTGTCCAGCATGTTGATGACATCAGCACGCACAAGTGCCAGCTCCTTCTTATCCAGCAAGTCGTCGTACAGCGAGACGGCAACACAGGGCGGTGCCGCAGTGGGGTTCTCCTTGAAGGCCTCAAGGTACGTGACCAGGAAGCAGGACTGCTGGAACTGGCACAGCATGTTGAAGAATCCCTCCTGACGGTACACGGGGAAGATGAAGTAGGGCGCGGCCTCAGCGCGCTTCACGAGGGACTGGAACTCATCGGCCGGCAGCGTCGTGGCCACTGCGTCGCCCTTGTCGGCGTGGAATTCCTCCCAGATACTGCGGATCTGCGGGGCCTGCTCGTTCTCCAGCAACTCCAGCTTCACGAGCTGCTCCAGAGAACGAGCACCAGGGTACGAGAACCCGGAAGCGGTCTTGGTGCTGGCAAAAGCGCGAGATTTCAACGAGAACAGGCCACGACGGCCACGACGGCCAAGACGCAGAGCAATAGACATGTTGGTCACGTGTGGATGGAAATTGGCCGATTGCAGCGGTGTGGTCCACATATTTGGCGGCCAAGATACCGTATTCCCCCTGTTACAAGCGTCGCTTAGTTACAAGTGTCACTCACTTTTAGCCAATGAAACAATAGGTAAAATACCGGTATATTCGATATGATCGTCATATCTCCGCGTAGCCAAATACGTTGGGTTAAGAACGAGCCCTGCCCCCGCCTGCAGATTGGTGACGCCTGTAACAGGGGAATACGGTAACACTTTTGTCACCGGTGAGTGATCACATTTTAGCAGCAGAGCTTGACTAAAGCCGACCATGGACCATGAAGCTTGGTCACATTCTCCAATTGTCGTCCTCAGGACAACAGCACTTCACTACCCATGCTCCACTGGCCCACTCAACCTGTCGTTGGAACTGGTTTAATCGCCATCGACGAGTTGCCTGCTGCCGGATGCTAAGAGGGGGTCCGACTTCTCGTCTGTGACGCAAGCTGGTGTGCCTACGGCGCTCGTCAGCACGATTTCCGATAATATCGGAGCTCGTGCTATGACGCAGGTATACGCGGATGTACACTTAACTCTCATGGAAGCTGGCAAGTGCTTCATCTCGTACGCGTATACGTACCGGTAAGTACATGTAGTAACAACGTGAGCCACCCTGCAGCGCCAACGCAATGGCATACTTCTAGCTTGGCTATTATAGCAATAAGATCACTCACTCGCCCCAGAAGCTTGCTGGTTGGCCTCGTTGTCGTTGCGGAGGGTGGCTACAGCTTCTAGAAACTGCGACAGCGGGGCAGTCCGCTTTCGTTAGCTGGGTGTGCTTCTCAGAATGCGGGTAGGCAACATGGACAGGCAAGCGCCATCATTCCGTCGAGAGAGTGCTGACTTTGCACCTGGTCTGGCTGCCAGACTGACAGTCATCTGATGACTGCCATAAAGACGCCGCCCGCACCGCAATGATTTCCGCTGGATGGCAGCGTCTAAGAAAGATTTCCAGCAGTCAGCCTTCCATGCTGCGCGGAGCAACGTCCCCAGCCTCGAAGGTCTCGTGTGACAGGGCTCGCTTACATATCCTGAGCCAGAGCAAGCGGCGGGCGCCACGCGCTTTCAAATCGCCGCGAACATCGCGAAGATTCGAGCCGATGGTTGCCGTGAAATCTGCGGATTCAGATTGTGTACACTTTGTGTCGGATCAGAAAATAGTACTGGCACACAAAAATCTTGGGATAACACACAGTGGGGTGGGCGACGTGGTTGGACATAGCACCAACCTAACACTGCACGTCCCCGTAGCGTCACGGCGAAGGCAGGGGCAGAGGGCCCCCGCCGGAGACGAAAGCGTGAGGGCAACACGTGAGGCCGGAGGTTCTATATATCGCGAGCGAAGCGAACCGCGGGGGCGCCGGAGGGCGCCCATCCAAGCGCAGCGCGGCTGGTCATACATAAATTATTAGACGTTTTTTATGTCTTATCACGACGCAAGGTAGGTCAAAACAATACATTTGCCAAGTCAAATGATTTGCTGTGTGAAATTACTGTGTTTACCGCCTTCAGTCGTGTCGGATTAATCCGGCTTGAAACGGCTTTTGGATTAGCCAATCAGAAGCGAGTACAGATTATCCCTGGATTTAGTGTGATCGAGAATGTATGTAAGCTTTAAAAATGCGTGTTAAGAGATACGTAAGGCTCGTGCTAGTGGTACAAACGCGTCTACTGAAACTTAATATTTGTGGAGGTTATGTGTGATTTAGAGTCTTTTTCTACATCGTATAAACTTTGAAGTCGCCTGGAGGACGGATGTCATCTTGCTTCAAATCATGAAAGTCCGAGATGCCGACAGGAAGACTACACCCGAGCCTCACTCTTGAAAACCCTGAGAGCGGTGACACAACCCTAAGGGCCGTTCTTAACGGGAGCATTTCCAGGGCATGATCCGTGATTCTGTTTCATGATTGGCGGATATGAATACATATGCTTCCTCACGTCGTGACCTCGTGATCCGATCAATGGCTCATAATCCAATCTCGGATCACGGATCTCAACTACATCTGTAGGAATGAAAATCACTGCAATTTCCTTGGTGATCTCTGTGGTGGCTGTGGCGCATCGATCCAAGAGCTATCGCGCAAAGGTTGTCTCTCGTCAGCGTTTGGAGTGGGTTCCTCACCGCGATCGTCTGCTGCTAGAAGGCCAATTTAAGCGGTATTGTAGAATGAGTGCTGCCGCATTTGACGTTTTGGTGCAGTTGCTGACGCCGACACTACAACGGGTCGAGCTACAGTCATGGAATGGAACCGGCACCGAACCCATAGAGGTTGTTAACATGGTCCAAATGACGATATCGTGGCTGGCCGGAGGATCGTACCATACAATTCGAGTGCTTGCGGGGTGAGTGCCTCTGCATTCTACAGTATTCTAGTGGAAGTCATGCACGCGATTTGTGATCACCCTCGGTTTCTGATAGCAGCCCCTGTGAATGATTTTCGCGCTATTCAAGCCGCAGCGGATGACTTTTCAACACTGAGTTCAAACCGCATTTTAACTGGCTGCGTCGGGTGCATTGACGGATGGTTGTGCCAGATCAGGGCGCCGAGTACCAAGGATGTTTTCGGGGCACTATGTCAAGTACGGAATAAACGTGCAAGCATTGTGTGATGCGTCGTGCAAATTTATCGGCTATTGCTTCAACTCACCAGGCAAAGTTTCTGACAGTGTAGAATGCACTTCTTTCCACATCGCTCTGAGTTTGGCTGCGGAATGCACTGTGATCTGGTCCGGACAAATACCATCCAACAACGAGTCGTTGTTGACGTTGACGAGGCGATCGTATGTGTCGTTCGGTGTGTTAAATGAAGCGGCCACTTCCTCCCAAAACCGAGACCCCCTTCATCCAATTGTTTTCTAGTGAGCTGATCCCCGGAAGCAATAAAGCGCTGGAAGAAATCGTGTGAAAGAGCACGTTTATGAGGCGAAGCATGCAGTGTCGGCTACGACGCGCTTCATCTTGGTCTGTTGAGCAACACGCTCTTCTTTCTTCGTATTCTTGGCTACCGAAAGCTTCCTGGCGGTACACTCGAGCTTCAGCTGGTCCATGTTCCAGTCGCTATACTTGTCCGACGTGGGGCAGCACAGCTCGTTTACTGTTTGGCTTTTGACGAGCCGTCCACTTGCTACTCGGTGCTGCTGTGGCTGAACCACCTTGCTCCATCTTGCCGAAGTGGAAATGAAAGCAAACGCGTTTCCAAAACAAACCGTGCTCCGAGTCCCAGCGGTCGAGTCTCGAGTCTCTTTATAGAACAGGATCACGATTTTCTTAAGAACGACCATCGGCTCATGCCCCCGGGCATCCCAAGCCTCGATAGCGATCATGCTACGATGATCCCGTTAAGAACGGGCCTTAAGCCGAGCTAGGTGTGACCCTGCTTGGTCCTGGGTTTAAGCCCGCGTGCTGCGCACACGGATCTTTAAACCGCAGGCGTTGTTTCGGCCTGCCGAGCGAGTTGCTTTCACCCCCTTATCCCGGGGATGTGTTGTTTTGTACCACTAGTCAGTTCCATACCGGTAGCGACACCTTGCAAATAATAGCGATGGTTGTCACCAGATATGCTGAACATGGGATGATCCAGCGTTGGCACTGTGGACTCCACAGTGTGGAGGAGGAGGGTCCTCGCAGGCTTATCGGTTGTCAGCAAGGTTTCCAAGGGCGAAACCTGGCCTGGGTGCAAACCCCATGTATTAATAAGCTTACCTTCATGAAAGCGACGAAAACGAGGAAATTGCACGCACCGCGTCCGGTTTCTGCGTGTAAAGCGCCCCAAGTTCGGGCCGAATCGTGTTGGGGACTCCGCATGTGCCATCGCACTCATTCCATTGCCATGTACACCATGGTCTCATAGAGAATCACCGCTGCTTGGACGCCGGTGTGTCACAATGAGGTGCTCCAGCAAAATACCGAATCCGAGCAAGCAAATCGAGTGGTGGTGAAACAGCGGTCTACAAGATCCGGCCAAGGATTGCACACCTCGAGTACGTACCGCTTTGACTTGCCTTTTCTATGGTTTCTGAGTTTCTGGGGCTCTCGAGTGAGTTGCCAAAACGTGGTGGTATCCTTCCGCTGGCCGCCCACCCGACGCCAGACGTCACTTCCCAATTTGCTCGGCTCTCCTCACAGGTCCAAGATCCCAGCAGAGACAGAGATGGCGGACGCGATCCCTGTCGAGACCCCCGCGCCCACGGCGGCGCCCTCCAGTGGCCCGAGAACATCTCCACCGTCGAGAGCGTCGTGCTCGTGGCACTGCCCATCGCGGCGCTGATGCTGTGCTACGTCATGTTGCGCCTCGTGTGGCGCGTGCCCACGCCGCTGCCTGTGCGCGCCCCCGTGCCCTCGTACGGCGCCACGGGCGAGCAGCTGCAGCCCATCACGGCTGTCAAGACGTCGCTCGTGGAGGAAGGCGAAGTGGCCGGAGATTACGAGGAGCACTGGTACAACACGTTCGACTTCGCCTTCCTGGTGGGCATGGTGGTCTACGCGGCGGTGATGCTGGTGCTCACCTTCTTCTACGAGCCGCAGTGGCTGCTGGACGGCCACTTCTGGCTCATGCAGCTGCCCAAGCTCGTGGTCATGATGGTCGTGTCTCTCTTCGGAGGCATCATTTGCCGCTGCTTTTGTGACGTGGACGACAAGGGCTACATCATGACCAACAAGTCGTCCAAATTCAAGGTCAACTACACCCGCAAGCTGCAGCACTTTGCCGCCTACATGGTGCCGCTGGTCATCAAATCCGACTACGCCGGCCCGATCGCCCTGGCCTGGGGCGACCTCTTCACCATGCTGGGCTTCCTCGTGCTCATCAAGCCCATCCGCGAGCACTCCAAGTTCTTCATGCTGCAGTTCAACTCGCTGGACCGACCGGAGGACCGCCCGAACACGCTCAAGTGGATCATCGTGGGCAACATCGCGCCGGGCATGTTCATCCTCATGTTCTTCAAGTGGCTGTTCGCCGCTCAGGGCGCGCTCACATTCATCCTCGTGTTCATCACGGGCATCGGCGACGGCCTGGCGGAGCCCGTGGGCATCACGTGGGGCAAGCACAAGTACAAGACGCGCAGCTGCTTCAGCAAGAACAAGTACACGCGCAGTTGGGAGGGCAGCGCGTGCGTGTTCATCTCTGGCCTCGTGTTTCCTGCGCTGCAGTACGCGGCGTTCGACAACTTCTGGCAGGTGCTGCTGTCGATGCTGATCCTGGCGCCCACGATGGCATACGCGGAGGCGACTGCGCCGCACACGATGGACACGCCCGTGCTGATGATTGGATGTGGTGTCATCCTGTACGCGATCGTGAACCTGGTTTAAGTTTGCAGCTGCTGTTAGAGGAGAGAGCCATCAAGCGCGATCCTTTTCCATTAAACATGTTTGATGAGCACTTACCTGAAGTATCTTCTCTATTTTTCCTGTACAACGACTGCAGTCTAAATCCCCGAGAACGCCAGTTGCACGGGTTGAAGCTGTCCGAGTCATCGCTGTCTGAGAGCTGCTGCTTCTTTGGCTTCTTGTGCTTCTTCTTGTACTCACTCACCGTTTCGACGGACTCTGTCTCGCCGTCTTCAACCAGATCGTCAACAGAGCTCTGCAGTTTCCTCCTCTTCTCTCCACTGCGGAGGGTGGTGGCTCGCTCCAGTGCCACGCGGTATCTGTCCACGTACTGCATGTTCTCGAGCTGCTCGACGGCCTCGCGTTCCTTGCTCTCCTCCACCTGCTCCTGCTCCTGCTTGGCCGTCTGCTGCTCCACCTCCTGCGCGAACTCCTGGAACGCGTCCCACTCGGACTCAAGCTGCTTGGCCGCCAGCTGCCGCACGTCCACGTTGCGGGCCTTGGCGTCTGCCAACGAGTCGTCGAAGAAACCCGCGGGGATCATGGGCTGCTGCACTTGGCTGGACGTGGCGTTGCTGGGCTTTGCTGGTGCCTTGGCCTTGGATGGTAAAGAAGCCTTTGCAGCGGCGCTGGGATTCTGCTTGGCCACCTTCATCAACCGCAGGATCTCATCCTGCGAGCTGCCCATGACGTCAACGCTGGCACGATAAAGGCAAATGCTGAACCGACGTTAGCAATTCAACGGCACTTCTCTTTTTATTGTGACATACTAATAGTATTCTGAAAATATGGAGATAGTACTGGCATGATAGTTTTGCGTTACTCAGAGTAATTTTTGCATTTTTATATTTTAATATATTTTAAAAATATACAGGAATCGCTATCTACATTAATATCATCATTTGGGGGTATCATATTTAAAGAGGATTTAGCACCTTTTCCATGCGAATTCGATTTGCAAGGGTATTCGAAAATCTGGTACATGTTCCGGTATCAGAAGTGGGAGCGTTTTTTATTTAGAAAATAAGTACTGCTGAACCCCCAATTGTTACTGAAGTGCTATAACAGAAGTGATACGCAAAGGCTGTTCATTGCAACGAGGACGCAATTGCTATTAGACAAAGGGATATGAACAGAGCGCCATGCACTAGGTCATTTCAAAGCCGGCGCCGGATGAGATGGAGGTGAGCAGCTTGGCGCGAAGCACCTTGTAGGACGAGTATGTGGGCAGCTTAAGCGTGTTGAAGCAAGTGGAGGAGCTGGGCAGCAACTCGTCGTCGCTCCGGATGGGGATCTTCTGCACGCAGAACTGAGGCGTGAGCGATGCGAAGCCTAGTGATGGAGCCCGTTGGCAACTCGTAGTGAAACGCAAAAACGCAGCCTGCTCGGAAGGCGTGAAGCTCGCCAGCGCCTGCCACATCCACGCGACGCGTTTATCCAGCGCGTAATAGCCGCCAGCGTAGCGTGAATTGGCCTTGAGATCATCGACATCGATCTTGCCACTCTTGCCTGAAATCAGCACTTGCAACTCCGGTTCGTTGAACATTTGGAGCCATCGCGGGTCGATGAGGTCTGATAAACCCATGCGGAAGGCAGCGCATTGCTCGCGGATCTGTGTGTTGAGGTAGTAGTTCGCAACGAGGTGGATATACCGCGTCTTGTTTCGGCTCGTCACGGGCACATTGCCTCCTCCGGGATGATTTCGATCTCTTTCTGCTCTCCAAAGACGTCTTGAACGACCGTGTGAGTGAGGCCAAGGTCCTCCACGTCACCGTCGTAGGACTTGAGGAACATCAAATTCTGCATAAAGAATCCGCACACCGTCAGCACAACAAACGTTTGGCATAGTGTACATCAAACGCTCGTACCTTGTAAATCTCGGGGTCCAATGACGGCAACTCGTTCAGTTGGTTGAACGAATGCAAAAGCTTGGAAAGGAAGAAATGAGCAAATTTTGGCTGCACCACAATGCCTTCATACAACGCCTTCCCCAAAATTCGGCCGACGAACTGGAACATCGTCAGGTGGTCACTCTCGCGTGAAAAATGGTTTGAGGCTGAGTTTGGGTTCGGATACAAAGCTGATCTTGAGTCGTGAGAAAGAGTCCATACTGCAGATCAAATGCGAGTGTCGACAGGTCCAACCAAAACTCTTTGAAGAGTCCTCCAGCATCAATGCCCACTTCCTCGCGGCCAGCAGAGTTCACGAACACCACGTTGATCCGCTTCTTGAGGTTTGTTCGAATCGAATTGAGCTTCTTTAAGCCGTCTTCCAGGATGGCGACTCTGTGAATACGAATGCGGTATACTGAGCAGCTTTCGTTTTGATGAACGTCTTTATCAGCCTTGACAAGCCGCTGGAACAATTTGACTCGGTCAGGAAACGGCACCAAATATGGCATCGACTGGATCAGCTTGTTAGCACGTGGCGTGCCCAGCAACACTTCTTCAATCAACTGGTTGCTATCCAACTCAGCAATGATCCTGCAATATCAAAATCCATCCAGTATTAGTCATCGTCACATGCTTAATTACCAGCAGCACCTGCAACCCACCAGCTCGTGACGTTGCAAAATGGCTGACGAGAGCACCGGTTGTACAGAACCCTCATCAATCGAGTCCCCATCTCAACGACAAACATGCCAAATGCCACCGATTCGGAAGATGGGGCAAGGTTGGCGTAACTCCAATACGCCTCATGAAGCGCATGTTTTAGACTCAACACAATCCGCTCAACCTGGCAGATAGGAAGAGGGTATTCTTGCTCGTACATCTACAAAGGTGAACCGATGAATAATCTGCCCATAGGTAGCGAAGATAGGTTAATCGAACAAGAGCACGCACCTCTTCATCGTCCATGACGACCAGAAGATGTTCGTACGTCATACAGAACAGCACTAGCATGGACACATACGGATCGGAGCTCCGCGCGTGAATTAAATCCACGTTCTGTCGCGCATCTCAATGTTAGTTTGCTGCAAAGAGCGCATACTGCAGATTGTCAAAAGAAGCCGTACCTTCGCGAAGTCTTCGAAATTCTTGGTGTCTTGTAATACGCACCACAACATATTGACCAGCGAAATATTCTGCACAGTGTCTCCTTCGTTTACGGCAATCTCAACATGATAGAAGGCAAGCGTGTTCAGAAGACGCATTGCATGTGACTGGCGCTTTCCACCATCGTTTCCCCACCGACACAAAAATGTGCCGCACAAACATGATAGTGCCTTGATGTTCTCCAGAATAAACGGCTCGGTACTTGTCGATAGCTTCAGCGTTGCTGCCCGCTGAGTGGTGGAAGATAGATCGCTTATCCCGTTCGAAGCGATATTCCGTGCTTGCTTTGAAGTTTTTGACAGCCGAGAAGCACCACCAATACTGTCTCTCTCTTCGTCACCCTCCCGTCTTCGCCGCAGACCAGCTTTTTCAAACAAACTTCTGGCCCACGTCGCCTTTCCAATTGATTTCATCTTCTGCCACGTTACTGAAAGTGACGTGGATAACGATGATGCCGACGCGATGTCACCGAAGCCAAATTGTTCCTAACAGCAGAAAGGTGTAGGCAGCATAAACAAATTTGTGAACTTGATCGTACGAACTACATGTCGCTAAACAATTACGCTTACCGCAATAGTCGGTGCTTCAGGATACATCGGTGTAGGTCGCTGAGTTTCCAATGGATGCCGAAGCGCGTTTGGGGAAAAAGAAAGAAGGTGATTACACATTGAGCGCAAGTACTGATCATTAACCAAAATGTGTAGCTGCTCGTTCAAAGCCTCTGGAAAGACGACGGGTACTGAGTGAGACTCGGATACTTTCGTCCACGAAATAGCCACTCCCGATACAGCGTACGTTGCGGGTGGCACAGATTGTAGTAGTTTTGAGAGCAACTGGACCTCACTCAGAACAACAGAATCGGTTTTCCCCTCCACACTACGCATCAACAACAACGTGTTAGAAGCTTGTTTTCCGAAGCGATAACGAAAGGTGCTACTGAGCTTACCGATCAGAAATCCAAAGCAGATTTCCAAGAAACCAGGCTTCCGATGCGATCCGGGAACAGGAGACGCAGGAAAGTCGAATATTGACAAGTGCAACCCAGCACCAAGCAGTCTATTCCACAGTGATAAGTTCGTGAGAAGTAGTAAACGATCAGCTGCTACCACTTGGTTCAGCAGCGGCACCGAAAAGACCTGATAAATCAGCACAAACATGCATGTCAATGCTGCACAACCAGTCCAACATGGCATCACCACTTACTTCCATCACGAACGCCTCAAGAATTCCGCTTGTCGTCGTGAGAAGATGAGACACAAAATCCACCAGAGCATTGCAGTACGACGATTCTTTTGCACGAGAAGAAATGGGAAGCTGTCCTCGAGCCGATATTAGTCCCTCTCGGACGATCTGCGTCACAGAAGCCCTGGGCATTTCATGGTACAGCAGCTTCCCCATTTGTTTCGGTGGACGACACAAAATCAATCCTCCCGAGAGCAAGTACTGCTGCATCTCCGGCAGGGACTCCGTCAATATCCGTACAGCCTTAAACCCCACCGACACCTCCACCGTTGACGAAGAAGCAGCAGCACTGCACTGAAGACACAAATCAATGAGCCGTCGCAGCTGCCAGTCTCTCTGCTTGTCGTCGCCCTCTTTGAGCCCGTCAGGGGCAGTCACCAGCGAGTCAATGAAGAGGCAACTTAACTGCAGCATCCTCTCGGCATCTACTCCACTATCAGTATAGAAAAATAACAAGAGACGCAGCAACTGCAACAAAATAACCGCGTCAGTCCTCTTCTAGACCTCGTCTGAAGCTCGAGAGACTCAATTTAAGCAGCATTTCACCTCGAACAGAGCGTCATAGGGCAGTGACATATTGGGGAGCTGCAGAATGGCCTTGAGTCTGCTGATATCTCCCAGTTTCTGGTCGAACTCGGCTCGCGACTGCGTGCGCAACCGCCAAGCCACGAGACGTCCACGTACGAAGGCCTGCAGCTGCCTGGCCGCCGCCTCGTGCTCCTTGCGTCTGCCTCGCGCCTCCCGCTGCTCCCTCGCCAGCTGCAACACGCGCGAGCGGTCGTCCCGTCGGCCCCCGCCCCCGCGAGCCAGCTCGTTGTCGCGCAAGAACATGCCTCGCCTTTTGGACTTCTGGACTCTGATACCAAAAGGGCCTTTCCATCGTTTTTCACCCAATTGCATTCAATTAAACTGTAGCCATGTGTCAAAAGATGACCCGTTGTAGCCATGTGTCAAAAGATGGCCCGCTTCAAGTTGAAGAGCACAGCAACTACTTTTGCTGATGCTTAGATAATGTGGACGATGGCGTACAGGATGACACCGCAACCGATCATCAGCACGGGCGTGTCCATTGTGTGCGGCGCAGTCGCCTCCGCGTATGCCATCGTGGGCGCCAGGATCAGCATCGACAGCAGCACCTGCCAGAAGTTGTCGAACGCCGCGTACTGCAGCGCAGGAAACACGAGGCCAGAGATGAACACGCACGCGCTGCCCTCCCAACTGCGCGTGTACTTGTTCTTGCTGAAGCAGCTGCGCGTCTTGTACTTGTGCTTGCCCCACGTGATGCCCACGGGCTCCGCCAGGCCGTCGCCGATGCCCGTGATGAACACGAGGATGAATGTGAGCGCGCCCTGAGCGGCGAACAGCCACTTGAAGAACATGAGGATGAACATGCCCGGCGCGATGTTGCCCACGATGATCCACTTGAGCGTGTTCGGGCGGTCCTCCGGTCGGTCCAGCGAGTTGAACTGCAGCATGAAGAACTTGGAGTGCTCGCGGATGGGCTTGATGAGCACGAGGAAGCCCAGCATGGTGAAGAGGTCGCCCCAGGCCAGGGCGATCGGGCCGGCGTAGTCGGATTTGATGACCAGCGGCACCATGTAGGCGGCAAAGTGCTGCAGCTTGCGGGTGTAGTTGACCTTGAATTTGGACGACTTGTTGGTCATGATGTAGCCCTTCTCGTCGACATCACAAAAGATGCGACAAATAATGCCTCCGATCAGCGAGACCAACATCATCACGGCTAACTTGGGTAGCTGCATAAGCCAGAACTGAGTGTCGAGAAGCCACTGGGGCTCGTAAAGGTAGGTCAATACGAGCATCACTGCAGCGTAGACAACCATACCGATGAGAAAGGCAAAGTCAAAGGTCCCGTACCAATGTTTGCCATAGTGCCCAGCGACTTCACCCTCCTCGACAAGGGACGTCTTCGGGCGACGCACCATTGCCAACGGTTCCTCTCCAGAAGGGACAGTTCCGTAGGATGGCAATGTGTGCTGAGCATGCTGTGGAGATTCTGGTACCTTCCAGATCACGCGCAACAAAACGTAGCTCAGGACCAATGTTAGCAGGGGCAGCGCCGCGAGAACGGTTGCCTCCGCAGCAGTCAGCTCGTATTTGTCGTGCTTCCATGTCACCATGGGATCATGTACCGCAGTCGAGTTCTTGGACCCTCGGAAGAAGGAGGACATCAGTGGTCCAGCAAGGACGTTGAGAGCGATATCTTCCATGACTCGGATGCGGCGGACGGTGCGAATGCGGGAATGGCACCATTGGCTGGCAATGGTGAATGGTTATGAGAGACGAATGGCTGCGCTTCGTCCCAGCAGTCCACACACGTGTCCTGGCCTGTGATTGGGATTCTTTTTCTTCGCTTTAGTTCCGCTACCGCCGCCTCCCAGCTTGTCCAGGAGCTTGTGTGGAAGAAAAGAAATATCCGACAACACGCGATTGCCGACTGTAGGGAGCCTGAGATCGATCAAAGAACCCAATATGTTGGGTGGACGAAATGTTCATTTTTATCCCATTGCGTATTTTACTTTATTCCAAAACAATTGGGTGTTTTAGGATTTACTACAAGACTCGGTCCCGGGCGGAATGCTGCGCGGAGCGAACCGCGACGAGACTGACGACGAGATCTTGGCCGAGCTAATGCGGGAGGGAGAGGACCGTCTGGCGTCCGAGGAGCGCGAGCGACAGGGGCGGCGGACGCGGAACTCGCGCTGGCGGCACTTCATGGTGGCCGTCATGTTCCTGAGCCAAGTGCTACTGGAGCTGGGGCGGCGCGGCCTGCAGTGTCTGCAGCGCAACGTGCCTCGCTACGTGGCGTTTATGGACCGCTGGCTGGTGCAGTCCATCCGCGTGTCGGTGTTCCCCAAGAAGAAGGTGGGCACACTGCGTTTGCTGCTGGCGCTGGGACTGGCCTTCTCGCTGCCCTACATCGTGCTCACTATCGGGCGGATGCGTTTCCCAGCCGGACGTGGATCTAAAGTCAGGTGAGAAGCAGAGAGTTCTATCGTAATCGAGAGACGAGTGTTGATGGCCTTGGTGTCGTCGTGTTCAGTGCCGACGAGCTGGACGAAGAGAAAATCCGGTCGCACATTATTGTGGATCGAGTGGACACGCTTGTACCGGAACGCCGTCAAATGTTCCTTCGTGAAGGCGGCGACGGACTCAAATCGGATCAAACCGAGTCGAGGTGCGAGAACACGGTGCAGGGCGTGAGACTGCTCACAGACTCGATGGGTGAGCTGCAGTATCTGTAAAATTGCTGGTCAATGGTTAATGTGCTGTCAACTGTTGATTTTGGCAGGATACGTGTGCACGCGATCGCAGCTGGATAAGATGAAGCGCGGCTGCTGCAACGAGACCGATGCCAGCCTCCCACGGATAAAGCAGTTTACGTGCGACCGATGCGATACGAACCCGCCACATTGCTGCGACGTCTTCGAACACTGTGTGTCCTGCTGCATGCACCCACTCAACGTACGGTCTGTGTTTGCTACATCGGCTGCAGTCGCAGTTGCGCCTTACGAAGCCACCAGCTCGGCGCGCGGCTGAGTCAGCGGTTCATCACGGTTGATCTGACATTGAACTGTTTTTCCTCCTTGTGCTTGCAATCAGTCCGGCATCCGTCGGGACTTCTTGACGCACGCTGACCCGAACCACCCGGTCTACAACGACCCGGCCGAGATCACCGTGTTCCAGTATTGCCAGTATCGCTGCCGCACCATCGTCCGCGAGCGTGCAGCACCAAAACTCGTATCGAAGGTGCGTCTTCTTATTGCAGGCAAACATGCGGTCATATGGTCGCCGCCTAACGTCTGGGGTCACTGTCTTTGCTTCAGTCACCGCTCGTTCTGCTACGGGACCCACCGGCCGCTGAAGGTGCTGCCGACCGTCAACAGCGACGGCCTCCATGACGAATGGTGCGTTCTTGTCTTGGCTGAAATTGCCGCTGCGTTTGTCCTAACGCGCTTTGTCGTCTTCCAGGAGCGGTGCATCTCGCGAGGGCGCTCGCGATCACCTCGTGCCGGTGGCGCAGCTTGAGCTGGATCCATTTTACCACGAGTACGTTCTGGGCAGTACCGATACACCCGAGTAATTGTTGAAGTTGACCGTGTGTACCCCATCACTTGTCGACGCCAAAGCGTCCACCTCGGTAGTTGAAGTTCGCAGATAAGATATGCTAACAGTGCTGGCAACGGGTGTATAAACGTTTATTCCATAAAACGCGTAATAACGCGTCATTTGACTGTTTATTTGATCGGACGCGTATAAACAGAGGTCCATGACCGTTCATTCAAGTGGCACAGTGTACCCATGCGCTTAAAAATGCACCCATTCTGTCCGTGGAAGTCCCACATCTCACGGTGGGTTTACTGATATCAAATCAACTTTTACGCGTAATTACCACACTGAGTTCGTAAAAACTGTTAGTACACGCTGTCTAAACTGTACAAACAGTCCAAACTGTTTAAACGTTTTTAATCGTACTGTCACTACCAGCACTGATGCTAATGCGCAAATACATGTAACGTCAAGTTGTATTTTTCCACAACTTGCGGGTCGCAAAAGCATGGCTGGCTTCGTCGGTCATGTGTTGCTTTCCTTTGCGTGTTGGCCTTGTGAGGCTGGCGGCATGTATATCCGAGAAATTAATCTAAACAAGTAGATGCAGGCTTTTCAAATTATAAGTACATTGTTGAGACTTCTCACAAGCAGATCGAACAAGACCTTCAGGGCGAAGATAAACATTCCAGATGCAGCATGCGTGCACTTGCTCACGGCGGCCTTGCAATATGAGGGTCATGAGGAAGTCGGGATGAACCCGATAGCTGATGATCAGGAGCACGGGGTGCATGCTCGGTTGACGATTATTACCTTCCAATTTGCCGCTAATATCGCCGTCGATACTGAGGCTGCCTTCGTCACCATGCACCGCGTCGCTCCTCGTGTACTACCGGTATCAATCTCGCCGTTGTCCAGTGAAACCCACTTGCTTTCATCGAACAAAGTCCAGCAATTGACGCTGAAAATCTACTTGTATAAATTAATTGCTCGTATATGCCCTTTGGTAGGTCAAATGCGCTTGGAGGGAAAGTGGACCGTACACCTGCAGACGAGACATGAGGTTCAATAAATACGCAATATGGTCCACCACGCAGAAAAATAAATATCGAGGCGGATTCTCTGCATCGGTTTAGCAAGGGATATTTTATTTAAAGACGAGAATCAAAAGATTTTAAATTGTTGAAAGAATCGGATTTCACAGTTCAAATATTCGCAACATATTCAGAATGATAACGGTACCGTGGGCACCAAATACAAATATCAAGTGAACCACCTATCTGACGATCTGAGGCCTGTGCTCAGCGAGTTCCGGGGCGAGCCGGCGGCACTGGCGCAAGGCTTGTTGATCGCCGTTGTCGTCGAGCGGCGATCGTCACCTTCATCTTCAGTGCCTTCAGTGAAGGCCATGTTCATCACCATGAACTTGGCCAGCGCCGCTTGTCGCACCACAGGTGACCAGGTCATAGAGAAGGCAACGGAAAATTTGGCCTTTTGTTTGGCCGTGCTGGTCGAGCTCAGCCGAGGGCTCACGTCTGTGTAATGAAAGTCAAGTTTGCAAGTGATTTCACCGGCCATTTCCTGGCTTCTCACAAGCGAACAAGCTTGCAATTGGTAAATTTGTAAAGATTCTTCAAATTGTTTAAGAGAATAGAGAATTTCTGAGGTTTACTGGGCGCGAGTCATCGTCCGTTTCCAAGTGACTTGATTCCAGTATGGGATTTTATTTTTGCCAGTTGACATCTCGGTACTGAACCTGCCAAAGAAAATGGCTAAAACTACGCGTCTCAAACAGAGATGGCTCGATTTCGTCAACTCCCAAAGAGCATTCTTCCCGGCACCAGCTGCTTCCCAACAGTGGCACCCGCCAATTGCGTCGTTTCTAAACGCCTGGAAGGACCACCGAGCTCGAAATCCGTTGGCATCGCAAAGGCAAAGGCACTTTGCAAGAGGAGAAGCTCTCAGTCCGCCTTGTCTGTTGGCCACCATCGTCGTCTGGCCGACCCGATTTGCAGGACTCGATTTTGTTCTCGCGGTCCTCTCCGCAGTCTTTCTCTCGGAGCGTTCGTGGCCGCTTAGGTGAAAGATGGCGCCGTCCTTTATCTCCATGCTCATGGGCGCCGACAAGCGCAGTCCGACGACGGAGTCCTCGCCCTCACTGCCGCACCTGGGGCGAGGGCCGTCGACAAGGGCCGAGGGGCTGCAGTTCGGTCTGCCCATGGGCAGTTTCCAGCGCACGCCCTTCGGTCAGCCGCAGACAGCCGCAGCCACCAGTACAGCACCAAGTTCCACACACACAACTAGCACCTCCACACACTGGAGCGACCGACAAAAGGTGCAGGACTTCTTCCGGCATACGACAACAGACGCAGACAACAGCAACAACAGCGAGGAGAAGGCGGCACAGAACGACGACAAGGCGATCGACGTGCGCGAGCTCGTGGGCCGGAATGTGCCGGAGAGTCGCGGGTCCTCTGCGACCTCCTCGACGTCTTCTGAAGAGAACCAGCAGGAGGAGGTGACAGGGAGAGGCCGCGGCCAGTTACAGAGCGCACTCGAGGACCTGTTGGCGAGGCAACAGGCCGAGGAGGAACAGCCCGACGAGGAGCCCGTGGACAGGACCCCCAGAAGAAGAAGAAGAAGAAGGAGCGCAGGAGATACGACTCGTTCGACTTCCTGGCCGACGTGACTCTCGATGACGAAATAGACGACCTCGACTCCATGTACTCGTCCCCGGCCAGGTCGAGAAATAACAGCGAGGACTTTTTCGGCGGCGGACTGCTGGAAATGCTCTCGCAGCGGCATATGCCCGCGGGCGTCGACAGACACGCTAGTGTAGCGGACATGCTCGACAACCGCGTGCTCTCCCTGCCAATCGAGGCCGACGAGGAGGAACAGGAAACTCCAGTATCAATTCCCACACAGGGTCCTCGAGAAACTTTGGAGTCTAGTGCACCACCAGCCATGGACAGAAGTAACATGCTGGCTGAGATGATTGCAAAGCGAGCTGCTCCGCCAACGGATAGCGTCAGCCCGCCAGCCGCCAGCAAGAATAACGCACTGGAAGCCATGCTAACGAAGCGAGCTTCGCCACCGACAGCATCTTCGAAAGATGAGCCCACCCAGACCTCCAAAACTAATCCGTTGGAGGCCATGTTAGCGAGGAGAACTGCACCATCGCCCGTACCAGCACCAGCAGCTGCACAAGAGGATACGAGCGGGGCCGCACATCCATTGGCTGCGATGTTGAAGCAGCGCCAAGTGGTCCAACCAGCACCTGTTGCAGCAGCAGCTGAAGTTGACACACCGTCACCCGCATCCGTAGCTGGTGGTGACCAAACCCCGTTGAAAGATCACCCGACGTATCAAAAGTACTTCACGATGCTAAAGGTCGGACTCCCCGCTCCTGTTGTGAAGCACAAGATGCAGAGTGAGAACGTGGATCCGGCCGTCCTGGATATGGACCCGAACAAGCCCCTGCCGGAGGCTGCACCCGCTCTCGACGCAGAAGCCGAGGCAGCATACCAGGCACAGTTGAAGGAGTATGAGGCAAGGCATGGCAAGTACACGCAGATGGTGAAGGTGGGTCTTCCTCCGTCGGTTGTGGAGCACAAGATGCGTATGGACGGTGTGGACCCGGCATGGCTGCAGGGACCGCCGAAGAGGCCGGAGCCGAAGGCCGCAGCTCCATCGGGGATCACGGAAGAGGAGAGAGTCGCTCACCGCAAGAAATACCACAAGTACTTCCAGATGCTTCGTATGGGTTTGCCGCGTGGCGCTGTCGAGCAGAAAATGCGGCTAGCGGGACTTGACCCAGCGGAGCTGAACGGCCCTCAGAGTGCTGCGGTTTCTGTTGAGGAGCCGCAGCGGAAAACGCTGAAACGCAAAGACTCGATCCGCAAGAAGCTGCACTGGGAAGGAAAAAAGCACCGGACGCGCCGCGACAGTCTGTGGGGTGGCGATACTGTGGAGGAGGCGAAGGAGCAAGTTCAGATTTCCGATGAGAGTCGTGCCATGCTCGAAAAGTTGTTTGTGAAAGACCTTACCGAGAGCAAGAAGCGCAATGCCACCGTGAAATCTGAGGGTGCTGCCATCAAGAAGAAGAAAGCGATGGTCCAGCTCATCGATATGAAGAAATCGCAGAACATCGCCATCACGCTGGCGCGCGTAAAATTACCGTTCCCCGAGCTCAAGCGTGAGATTTTGGCCATGAACTCGACCGTGCTTTCAACTTCCCAAGTGCGGTCTCTTATGGACATGTGGCCCGACCGAAAGGAGATGGAGACCATCAACGCCTTCAACGGCGATTTGTCAACAATCGGCAAAGCCGAGCAGTTTCTGGTGGAAGTTCGCAGTGTGCCTCGCTTCCAGGAGAAACTGGGATGTCTAGTATTCAAGCAGGAGTTCCCGTCGCGCGTGCATGAGCTGCGCGAGTCGCTGGACCTCGTGACCCGAGGCGTGTACCAGGTGTGCTCAAGCGCAGAACTTCGCCAACTATTTATTTATATTCTCCAGATTGGAAACCTGCTCAATTTTGGCGGCGACGACGAACAGCAAGGCGTCGACGCCTTCTCGCTCGGCTCCCTGGTCAAATTTTCGCAGACGAAAGCTTTCGTGGGTGGCATCACCTTTTGCAGTATGTGGTGCAATCGATTGAGCGCGACGTGCCCCACCTTGCACACTTCTATAATGACATCGACCTCATTTCCAAGTGCAGCAAGGTGGCGTACTCATCGCTTGCGTCGGAGAAGAATGGACTCGAGGCGGGATGGCAGAAGCTTTTGCGCGAGGCTGAGGCTACTGTACCGAGTCCTACTGCTAGCGACGCCGACAAGGAGGCGATGGTAGTTTCTAAGAACACGTTGATGCAATTTTGCAAGGAAGTGGAGACGGAGCTCTCTGTTCTCCAGGGTCTGCTAAACAAGTTGAACGCAGCCAAGGCGCACTTCCTCGAGTACTTCGAGGAAGAGGACACCGAGGAGGAACTGGACGTGCTGCTCTCGCACATTGCGAACTTCACAACCGAGTACTGCCGTGAGCACAGCAAGTACCAGGCCAAAATGAAAAAGGAGATGATTGGCCTGTACTCGAAGTTCTCGCCAGCAAAGAACCCGGTGAAGCCCGTGGAGCCCAAGCAGGAGCCCAAGGCACCGCACGGCAAGATGCACCACAGTGCCAAGCTTCCGCAGGGCCACCAGAGCCACCTCGCCCATGGGAAGGCCGCACACCCGCACCGAACAGCCATGCCGCCGCAGATCGACCACCCGCAGCCGATTCGTCAGATCCACCACGCTCGGGTGCTACATCTGGAGATCCCACAGGACGACGATATGGATGAGGTGTCGTCCACAGCTTCAATGTCGCCCAAGACTAGTGCCGTTTTGTCCGGAGGCACAGCCATGTAAATACTGTCAGACACCTATCGTTATCACAAACCAATGCAAGTATTATGAGCAAGTATTATGACTCATAATTTATGAGGTTGAGTTGTGCGATCGGCATGCTCTATTCCAACACTATCGGCTGTTGGGCTTGCAAGCATCGCCAGCAACATAGAGCAAGGTAGGACAGCGCATTGAGCGCTTCTTTGGCGTCATGGAAGAGCTGGCATTGCTTGAAGTGGCCAACATGGGCTTTCCACGAGAACGATCTGCGCCTGCAATGCTCGCTGCTGCTCCTGCTGACGGCTAAATTCGTTGACTTGAATGTCCGTCATCGACGCCACGTAAACGACGAAAGGTGTCAAGATGCTGCTTCATCACGGAGGAAACCATTAAGCTCGACATGAATTTCATACACATATTCATCGCATTTTTAAATACTGGACACTTGACGGATACAGAGGCTTTTACGTAGACTAGACTGGTTGGTACGAACGCCGATGAATACAAGTTGGAGACATGGAGACAGATAAACTCGGCGATAGACGACGGCTCGAGTTGTCCGGCATCGACTTGTGGTCCTTCCCTCCTCATCTTCCTTTGAATGAGGGACGACGGAGACGTGGAGTTTGTAGAGAGAGAAGAACCGAGTCGATCGGAAACGGGGATCAGGGAACGATCATCCTTAGACGGCGAGAGCGACAGCAGGATCAACCTTCATGGGGACACCATCCTGCTTTTCCTCGCGAATGTGCATGGTGCACATGCCCTGGTTGCGGGACAGCTTCTTGCAGCCCTCGACCTTGCAGAGGCGACCACGACGGTGCACCTCGCAGAAACCTCCACCACGGTCCGTGCGCACACAGCCCTCAATTTTGCAGTTGCGGAAGCCGCCGTGCGTGGCGCAAAAGTTGCCGCGTTGGGCGCCCTTGGGGCATCCAGCAGCTTGGCAGCGTTTGCCTCCACCGTGGGCACGGCACAGACCGCCACCCTGCGAGCTCTTGTTGCAGTTGGGGAACTTGCAGCGAGCGCCGCCGCCGTGAGCCTTGCACAGACCGTGCGACTGGGCGGCCTTGGCACAGCCCTCCTCCTTGCACTTCTTGCCACCACCGTGGCCGATGCAGAAGTCGCCGTTCTGGCTCGACTTCTTGCAGCCTTCGATGCTGCACTTGCGGCCCCCTCCGTGGGTCTTGCAAAAGCCCTTGGAGCGCACACGGCGGTCACAGCCACCAACTTTGCAGGTTGCCATGCATTTGGGAGACTTGGTGGTCGACTTAAGGCTTGCCGTCACTGCGGCCTGGGCGAACTGGTCCAGTTCCGGCGACCGGAAGAGCATCTCCTGCTCGATCTCCGGCAGGAGGCGGTCGAGGAGTCGAAGGCAGACTCAATCTGCTGAATGTCCTGGGGCATGCCGGGCAGCACTGGCTTGGGGGCGGTGCCGTTGCCGAACACAGCGTAGGCGAGAGGGTCCAGGTCGTCAATGGCCATCTTAGAATTGTTGTCTGCAGGGGCAAAGGCAATGGGCTCGACATTCATGGTCGACTGCTCGCTCTTCATGTAGCGATGCTGGGTCGGGACCTGGTACTGCTGAGGCTGCTGCTGGCCCATGCTGATCTCCAGGAGGTGCTGCATCTCGTTTACGTGCACTTGGCGAGGAGGCATCGGCATGTTCATTGACGTCTGGTATCCCTGCTGCTGCTGCTGCATGACGGAGACGTATCCGTGGCTGTGATGCCGTGACAGTGTCGGTGGTATGCCCATGGAGAACGATGTCGCTGGCTGCTGCTGGTATTGAACGGGTGCGACCTGACGCGGCACTGGCATGGACGTGTGACGAGTGAGCACAGCGGGAGGACAGACGAATCCAAACTGTTGTTGTTGCTGTTGCTGCTGCTGCTGCGGGGCGTACTGCTGGGGCCGGG
Source organism: Phytophthora hibernalis (assembly GCA_012656075.1). NCBI lineage: Eukaryota > Oomycota > Peronosporomycetes > Peronosporales > Peronosporaceae > Phytophthora > Phytophthora hibernalis. The sequence goes on from JAAKBF010000121.1 coordinate 72,598, forward strand.
ACCAGGCGTCCACGTCGCACCCCATCATGCCCATGTCGCCGAGCAGCATGTCCGAGTACTGGGTCTGCTGCGCCATGGCCATGGGTGGCTGGAGCACGGTCTTGTGGACCATGTTGGTGGGCCGCGACTGGGCGGCGTCGGCGTCTTGGACGCTTTCAATGGACATGCTCGGCGGCTGCAAGGCTCTTTCCTGTGATTGTCTTGAGCAGCGCGATTTTACAACTGAGGCGAGCGCTGCGAAAGAGGCAAGGGGCTGGCTTCACTCGTTGCTAACGAGGAGACCTGGTGCTGCACCTCTTGAAGGGAGTCTCGTGGAGGAGATCGCTTTCGGATGGGCCAACGCTCCTCGAGATGTGGAGCGGATGCACGAGATTCGCTTTGCTTCGAAATCGAATGCACGGCGATCGGCGACTGGAGTGAGAACAGACCGACGGCGGCTTGGACAGGCAAGAGCGCCCTTCGGGATCGGTGGTGTACCGATCGATCGGATGGAGGTCACGGATCCGAAAGCGGAAGCCGAGACGCAAAATGGAGAATGAGAGCGGCGGTGGCGTTGACAGGAGGAGGTTCACGCCAACACACAACGGCCTAGACGCGTACCGGTTAGTGGTGTCGTGACCCGCGCGATTCGATGGGGATGGGCGTGGTCCGACTTCCTCTAGCCCGAACTGACTCGCCGCAACTAGTCAGCAGCATACAAATAGCAAGATAACCCGTTACAGCAGCCATCTGGTGGAAGCGATCCCTGCAGCTGGTGAGGCCCACCCAGAGCCAAACGCCTTCGGTCCACCACTCTCCCGCTACACCCGCGAGTCGCGGCCAACATGGCAGCCGTGCTGGCAAGCAACACGAGCAATAATGCAAGTATTATTAGGAGAGATCCAATGTACCAATGGCAGCAGGGTGCCAATCCGCGTGATACATGTGCACAATTCACCCCTGATGCTTTCTTGACGCACACCTGCAATGTGCGTTTTCTTAATGTACTGTAGCTTGCTTGGCAGGTTGCTGAAAGCTCAAGGTATCTTCTGTCTTCTGTAATGCCACCGGTATTACATGTACAGCGGTCTCCATTGGTTTTCCGGCGGCCTGGCCAGCGCCCAGACATGCACTCACTTGGTGAGACTTTCGTTTGCCCCTCATCCACCAACGCGCTTCGTGTCTTTTGTAGCAGGTGTCACGCTCAGCGGGCCGTGGCGCCCCACTGGGGCACCACCTCGCTGCCTCGTACAGTTTTGCAGCCTGCAAACAGCGCGTGCGATACTGTAACTCACGGCAATGCAGGCGTGTAATTTGCACAGCGCGATTTCGCTCTCCTTGAGCTCAACAAATATGAGTCGTGTGGTTGCGGCGTCGTGCCATGCTGGCCTTCGGCTCCAAGTTGGAGCGCCGCAGCACAGCGATATCAAAGTACATGTACGCGGATCTTGTGAAGGTGGAGCGTGTCGCGCCAGTTATACCTACATGTATTAATACATGTACAGTATTATTATACATGCACACAGTTCTTCTCTCCACTCGCGAGCTTTTAATGCCTTAAGTCATGACCACGATTTGCCGTGGACTCAGCATGCGTTGCTGTTGAAGAGCACCGGGTGTTTTCTCGCTGTCAGCAGCGTCCGAAGAGTGAATGACATGTATCCGATAGTGTCCGCCCTCATCGTGCTGACGTCAAGATGTGGCACTGCAGTCGCGCGAAGGTGCGCTGTCAGCGCGGGTGCATTTCGGTGACACCCGCCGGACTTTTGCCTGACTGGATCCAGCTCCATCGCTGGCAATCACGTGCTCGAACTTCGAGTCGAAGAGGTATCCACAACGCCGCGCAGTTTCACCCGCCAGGCGGGTGTATTACAGCGTCAAGTGGGTCGCGAGAGAGCATGCAACCGCGTTCAGTGCCATCGTCACGAAAGTTTTCGCTTCGCGCGCTCGCTACGTTACACATCGACGGCGTGTTGGAAAACAAATCCGTAGCGGCGATCAATGAAAACATTGCCGCCGCCACCACCACCACTGCCATTGATGGTTCGAGCAGCAGTGCTGTAGTCTGCAAGTGGTCTGGTCTTCTAGCCACCCGCTGCCGGCAGCCTGCCGCCGGCACTGCCGGCCCCGCAGTGTATCCTTGTCCTGGTCCGCGTCGAGCACGCATATGTTGATCGAGCAGGTCTCACGTCATCTCCGCCCGCGACGCGACGACGAATTGGAGCCCTGGCTGACTGTCAGCCTTGCAATTTGCATGCAAGTGGCAGAACGTCTACATGTACATGTACAGTACACTATAAATATAGCGGGACATCGCCTCACAGTGTGAGTCACACGCACTCGGCCTGCTGTTGTCAGGGCCGTCACGCCTTCAATCACTTGCGAGAAGCCCTGTCAACCGACCGCGTAAACTACAACTCCCCTGGAGCCCAATGCAGCAGTTAGACGACCAAGACATCTCCGTTGAGGTCTCCTCCTCGGTGGTGCTCTCGTGTGAAGTGTGAAGTGGACCGCTTCGATCGAGCGGTGGGAAACAAATCCGCGCGCGTACACTGCTGCACACGCATACTGTACTACTGTACATGTACATGTATAATACTACAGTATGCGGCATACTTGTTCCGGTGACAGAGACTATTTAAACAAGCTGAGGAACGGATGTCATCTAGTTACAAATCATAGAAGTCGGAGATGCCGGCAGGAAACTACACCCGAGCCTCACCCTTGAAAACCCTGAGAGCGGTGACACAACCCTAAGCCGAGCAAGGTGTGACCCTGCTTGGTGCTGGGTTTAAGCCCGCGTGCTGCGCACACGGATCTTTAAACCACAGGCGTTGTTTCGGCTTGCAGAGCGAGTTAAGATTCACCCCCTCCTCAATTTTGTAGTAGAAAAGGGCAAACAAATAGCCCACATACAAAACTAAGTGAATCCAGTTTGTAATAGTAGTCACTTTCATGTTCCGGTATCAAGGCCGCACATAGACATCCGAGCGCCAGAGCCTTTTGTCCGAAGCCGGAGCGGCACGCGTCGAAGGCACAGAGTCTTCCTCGTGAATTTAGCAGGAGCCGGGGTCAAGCGGTGAACGTCTCGCCATCGAGATTGTCATCAGCGCTCGGGCCCGAGTCGGGGAACTTGCCATTTTCGGCGTGAGAACCGATAAAGTCGCCAACGAGTTGTGGGTGCCTACCGTGCGCTGCAGGTTGCACTCTTGGTGAGCTCTGCCCAGAGCAGCTGACCCAGAGCTCTGGGTCAGCTGCTGCCGCGCCCCTGTTCATAGTTGAAGCCAACCGAGTCGGTTGGCTTCAGTCGGCTACCGACTGGTGTCCAATGACACTGTCCATGAAGTTGTTCGTCGAGTTTGCATTGACATCTGGGCGAGGTGATCCGGATCCTAGCTTCCACACCGTCGCAATTTTTGCCGAGAAGAAGCTCACCAACAAGCCAAGTCGATAAATGTGACTCATGGTTGGTACAGTGTACCGACCGCTCCGTCACATGTTTGTGTGTGTACACGTACATATGTACACCACACAGATCCAGATGGTTGGATGAGAAGAGCCGCCAATGTCCGCCAGCTCTGCAACAGCGCCATTCCGTCTTTTGCGCCAGACCAACGTTAGCTATTTGCGTGTCAATTCTTTTCGAGAGGGAGCCAGTGATGATTTTAACTAAATGTCCAATTACTGCATGAGTGCGGAGTTACGACTCTGTGCAATGCGTCGAACGAACCTACTGAGGCCCCACAACAAAACAAATTCCTAGTGCAGTCGAGTGACCAATGTACTAGTGTTTTACGTTGTACTACGTAGTACTACAGTAGGAGCTTCATTTGAACCTTGCACCGCAGTTGCTAGATGCTGCGGAATTCCATTTGCTGCCTTGGCTAAAACAGGCGTCCGTTTCGACTAACAATGCGCTTCATGTCCGTTACGGCGTATTGCCAAGTGCTGCGAGAAAGGCAGTCGTAGCAAAGCGATAGCCTTTAGTGTGAACAGAATACTGGTGCTAGCTTAGACCGAGTTCCCCTCTTGCAGACAGACATGGGGGTGGATCTCTTCCTTTTGGCCGTCGTGATCATCATCGCGGTAGCTTTGATACTATGCAACATCTACATCCTAGTGTACTTCCAGCATGATGACGACAAGAACACTGCGTACTTCCCCAAAGCTCTTGTGGTACGATGACGTTTGTCTAGCGGATTGACCGGTAACGTTAGTGTAGCAGTGCTGACATCTGCTGCTTTGCTGGATGAACAGGTCTTTGGGTTATTCTTCGCAGAGGCGACGGTGCTCCTGCTGCCGCTGGATGTGGCAAACAACTCGACAGCCATCGGCTGTGCCGAAGGCTGGAATACCGTCTGCGGCAACATCAACATGGATCTGCTCTGGCTGATGGTATTCTTGTCCATCGTGATCTTTCTCGTGGTGCTGCTCCCGTTCGCGATCTTCTATTACGAGGCTGACGATGGCGAAGACAACAAGAAGAACAGTCAGTGGGGTGAGGCGATCAAGATGGAGTTGGCTACAGTTGTCGTCGCTGCTGCATTGATCGCCGTGCTCTATATCACGAGCGCTGAAAGCTATATCCCCATGCGCGCTCTGGAGGTGAACTCTCTGTCGGCCGATGAAGGGTTTCAAGCATACGTCGATGGAACCACGCTTTCCACTAGCGTCGTGACCACAGCAAACAACATCACGGAGCAGCATATCACGCTGACACTCGATGTGTCGCTACCTGTATACGTCACGGGTCTCACGAGCTTCATCGGATGGTTTGGCTTCTCGATATTTACTGGCATCGGACTCATCGCGCTTCCCATGGACCTCATTCTGTAAGTACTCATGCGAATCGATCGTTCTTGCGTTTCCCACTAAACTCATTAGCATGTGCATGCTGCTTCAACAGTGCTTTCTTCCATCGCCCAAAGTTCATTAGCGCCGATGTGTACGCAATTCAGAAGCTGATTCTCCAGCGGCGATCCATGGAGCTTCTGGAGATCGGTCGGACTGTTAAGCAGAGCATGGACCGCCCTACTCATGGACAGAGTTCTTGGGAGCGCAAGAAGCAACGGCGACTGGATTTCGTGACACTCAACAAGTTCAAACAGTCAGTGTACTTGCTCGAGGGGGACGCTGTCGACCTGAAGCTCTGCCACGAGGAGTACCGGAACTTCAATCCTCTGAAGCCGATTTTCAAGTTGTTCGCAGGCTGCATAGCGAGCATCATTAGCTGCATGTGGTTCTTCCACATTGCCCTCTACATGCTGCCCACCACTCCACTCCTGCCGTTCCTCAACACGTATTTCATCTGGTTCGACCGCTGGTTTCCGCTCTTCGGCACGATTTCCGTCGGCATCTTCAGCTCTTACCTTCTCGCGTGTGCTGTCAAAGGATGTTTCAAGTTTGGTATGCGTTGCTTCTGTATCGCGTTGCACCCGATGAAGCTACACGGGACGTACATGAATTCATTGGTATTCAACCTCGGCTTAGTTCTGCTTTGTGCGATCCCGTCAGTGCAATTCTGCGACCAAGCTTTCGCCGACTACGATCGTCTTACGGCTTTGAGAACTCTCTTAGGCGTGCAGATCCACTACCTGAAGGGTATGAGCGTGGTCTGGGACTACAACATCTTTGTCTACGCCATTATCATCATCAGCCTCATCACAGCGGGTATTCTGCTGGCGAAGCCCCGAGATCGCGCCTCACCTGTGGACGATATCCGCAAAAGAATCGAGCGCCAGGTCCGTGAAACTGCGAACGGCAACTCCGTCTAGAGCGAAGCACACAATTGAATCACTTCCATTGTGCTTTTTCCTCTGCACTCGCAACCAAGTAAGCCTTATAGCACCAATGAATGAAGCATTTCAGATCAAAACCAATCTTATTGAGTTGCATGGTGTCGGCCAAATAAGCGACCAGGATCGATGATTTTGAACGACTTGGGGCTCGTGGCGACGTTCTGAAAGGCATGAAGAACCGGTGAGCCCTGCTCTTTACCATGCTCATGATCACCTTGCTCTTGCAGCTGTTGTTCTTCTTCCTCTTTTGCTTCGACAGAAGTTGGTGATGATGTTGCCTGTGACACAGCATCGGACGCTACGTCAATCCGCAGCAAACCGAGATCCCTTTCGTCATATTCATCAAGAAGTCTCTGTAGCCACACCAAGATTTTGGCACCCGCACCGCCTGCAATGCGGACGAAAGCGCTTTCGGTGAAGGTAGGTTCCTGAAAGATGGCCCGCAAAGCTGTGACTTGGGACGGAGCCAACGTGGAGCGACGCACAGCACGCAGTCGGTGGCTCCACTCCGACGATTTGTGCAGCACTTGGCGACAGTGAGCCCACGAGAAATCGGAAGGCACAAATTGCTCCTGCTGCTTCTGGATGGGCTTGCTTTTTCGTGCATCACGCTGCTCGATGGGCTGTTCCAAAGTACTACGAGGCACATGAAGAGGTAATGCAACTCCCGGACAGGCACTCGAATGCTGCGAAGTTTGCGCCACTCTTCACGTGAGATACCCAGCCACTCCAGACTTCCAGCACACTTCGCACTGATGACACTCGTAACGCGTTCGCTAGAGATTTTCTCGGCTCGTTCTGCTTCTTGGTTTCGCTCTGTAGCTGCGATCTCTCGGTGGCGGAAGTGATTAATCCGACCTTGCTTGACGCCCTTGCGACCTCCGCCATCACTCGTCGGTTGGTGGTGCTTCGGCCATGTCGGAACCGTGTCGCTCGACATGAAGCAGGTCGCCGGAATCACTTGGTGCACCCACTCTTGATTCTGCTTCGATGGTGATTCAACTGCTTCAGCTGCAGCAACCTCGGCCGAGATTTTGGTAGCTTCAACAACGGAATCCAGATAGTGCTGCTCCAGCACCAGCTTGGCAGCTTCAGTTGCCAATCTGTAGAGCTCGGCACCACCCAGCAACCGCCCACTGAGACTTGAATCATGGCGTGCTACTACCAACACCACATTTGTTACCTGCCAGCGCTGCAACAGATACAGCAAGCGATCTCCGACCCCTATCAGTGAGCTGTCGTCACTCTCCTCGACGAGATCTACGGCAGTCGTGTTGCCGTCTGTGCTGGCTGCTGTGCGAATTCGAGAGGCTCGAGGAAACTCCTGGAACTTCCGCAGCCGTGGCTGCTTTGCCAGAGCCTCCGTGACGATCGCGTTCACCTCTTGCTGCTGTTGAAGAGGTGCCACTGGAATCACGAGGCCCTGGAACGTGTTTTTCTTCAACAGGAGCTGTGGGCCTAGCGTCGCTCGGCAGTATCCAGTGCCACTGCGCCGAGGAGAGCCCATTGCCAGCTCCACGCAGTCAGAAGTGTTGCTGCTGCGACTGCTTCCAGTTATTTATACGAGCAAAACATTAGTCTTCCTGCTATTCTAACGCCTACTTGCTCTGCACGACGCTCTTGCTGAGGATCTCGTAGTCTTGCGAGTTAACTCCGCATGCACTGGGCGACGTCTCGTCGATCTCGAATCCTAGTCGTTCTCTGTAGAACCGCATTGCGCCCGTGTTACTCTTGAAGACTGTGAGCACCATGAGCTCCATTCCGTGTTTTCTCGCCACCAACAGCAGCAGTTGCATGAGGAACTTGCCCAGTCCGAGGCGTTGGGCGGTCGAAGCCAATTGGACCTCGTACAGATACAGCACCAGGGCGCCGTCGTCCTCCACGAACCGGAAGTGCGCGAAGCCCACGAGTGGCGGAGCTGACTCCGAGGTGGACGAGGCCTGGCTCTGATCGTAGGCCAAGAGATAGCGCGCCGCGTCCTCGAATAGCTCCGTGCGTTTAGCTGCAGCGTCGTAGCCCCAGTCTGATCTCTGGTACAAAGTCTTCATGTTGCTCTCGAACACAGCCACGATTCTGTCTCTCGTGGTCTCCTTCAGGTTTTTGGCCTGGGAGCCACGGATGGAAACGTTGGCGCCGTTGCGGGTGTAGAGCGAGAAGGCCTGGAAATCTGCCATCACGTCCGGAATAGCGTTGGCGGCGACTAGCGTTCGGTGGTCTGCGACGTTGGTGACGAGTGCTGGGGCTGCAGCCGCAGCTGCGGCCTGCTTGGACTTCTTGGGCATTACACTCCTGGCCACAATATCACGGCCACCCACAAATTTGTTAATAACTTTTGAGCCACTGCGAGTCAGTCGGTGGTGTTTAGATATGTATTGCGCAACGTAGCGAATGGCGTTACTACAACACAAGAACGACAACACGACAGCTCTTGCTGCAGCACAACAGGCTTGCAGTGACACAAGAAGCAACACTAACGAAGCAACACTAGGGTGGGAGCCGGTGATGACGGTATTTTATTCAGGACAAGCTACGCCTATTGTTAAAGTTACCGAGAGCGATCCCCAAAAATTGCAGTAGTGGGACACATCCAAAAGAGAAGTAAGAAGCGAGAATGAGCCAAGACGGCAGAACCGCTAGCTTCAGCACCAGAGACGCTGGCGCGAAGAGCCTCGCGTCCCTCACGTCTTCAGAACTACCGCCCGACGATAAGGAGGCTAGCGGATACTCTCGGGGTCGCAACGAGCGCATCTCCAAAACCCTGTAGCGGTCTCGGCTTCAGCATATTGATTGTATGGAGGCGAAGTTGGAAAGGGTGTCTAAGTATGCGCTAAAACCGCTGGACGCGCTGGACGAGTTGGTCGCCATGCTTTCTCAAGTGAAGGAAGAGGATCTTCGCCTTAGTCGGGAGACTACGTAATGTCTTACGCAGTGGCTCTTGAACAATGCTGCAAGGCCCTGGCAGACAAGTATTAGCTGCTACTTCAGAAATGTAAAATGGAGTAGTTAATGCAACCAGTCTTCATTTTTCTACGTCTTAATCGTCGCAAGTAGATCTATGTCGGAGGATTCTACTGCCCGAGCTACTGCATTAGATGTTCCAGTCACATCAGGGTGCATAAGAATCACCCATAGGATACGTAGCCGCATGATGGCGACATCCTCTCGAGAAACAGTAGTCCTGTTGAAACGCGAGGAGTCCTTTAGCATGTCATATGCCTGAGCAATACACATCACTCCACATGATGATCCGTCAGGTTGTTTAGGAGCATTCATCCAAACTCCATGTTCTTCAAGTGGATACTCAGCCATATGCATCGATGAGTTATGCCACGCCCGAATAAATGCCACCAACGTGTTCTCATACGTATTCTCCATTGTTACTCGATAAGCAGTGCCACATAGAGGCTCGTAGTAGTACGTACAGTTACCGTGGACAAAGGCAACACGCAACAGCAAGTCAACATCCGCCGCATCTTCCCGTGCTAAGTAAACTGCTTCATGGGGAGTATGACATGGCCAGTTCACGCGATCCCTGGCTAGGATACCTTCCAGCTCCCGCGATCTCTGGACCAACCAAGAGACGGATTCTTAGAACCCAAGAGACGGCTTGTTACAACCCAAAGCCAATGGATAAGAACTATGATGAAGCTGTTCTAGAAGCACGACTGCAGGAGTAGTCTTAACACTTTCAATTCATTCTCACTTTTACTCCAAGACCCAGACGTCCCTCTCAAGCACGGCAACTCATGGACCCGATCGCCCCTCTCCAGCAAGGGCATGTCAGACGATGGTATGCGCCGATGGAAACAAGCCCAGCCGGTGTGCGCCGCTTCGCCCACACAGTGTGCAGACGCGGTTGACCTGGCGTTGGGCGGAGGGGGCCCGCGGCAAAACACGGGCCCAGCCGGTGATCGAAACCGGGACCTCTCGCACCCAAAGCGAGAATCATACCACTAGACCACTAGGCCGCTAACCTAGCCTCAACACAAACACATGTCGCGCTTAATGCCAAAAACACACGCGCACACACCTCTCGCGCACACACCTCTCGCGCACTCTACACCATTGCAGCGCAACCACCACCCCGCACCGAGCTCACCCGTCGCAGTGCGCAGCTACAACTCGTCCTACAGCCGTCGTTACCGACGATCCAGTAATATCAAGTTATAGAGGTGGGACGCATCGCCAGCCAAGCAACCTACAGGGCGATTCAGGACACTGCCAGGCCCCGCGCTCTGCTGTGAAGTCTCATGTGTCGCGCAACGGATCGCGCAAGGCGCTTGACCATCCACAGCCGCAGCGCTAAGAGCATGGAGCACAAAGATAATGCACAACGAAAAGAGCAGAAGCCGTGAGCATACTGCTGTCAGCCAATCCCGGATCAGACAGCATGGGAATGGCAGCAAAGACCCCTGCTGCGACGACCCAGTGGACGATGGTATGCGTCGATGGAAACAAGCCCAGCCGGTGTGCGCCGCCTCGCCCACACAGTGTGCAGACGCGGTTGACCTGGCGTTGGGCGGAGGGGGCCCGCGGCAAAACACGGGCCCAGCCGGTGATCGAAACCGGGACCTCTCGCACCCAAAGCGAGAATCATACCACTAGACCACTAGGCCGCTAACCTAGCCTCAACACAAACACATGTCGCGCTTAATGCCAAAAACACACGCGCACACACCTCTCGCGCACACACCTCTCGCGCACTCTACACCATTGCAGCGCAACCACCACCCCGCACCGAGCTCACCCGTCGCAGTGCGCAGCTACAACTCGTCCTACAGCCGTCGTTATCGACGATCCAGTAATATCAAGTTATAGAGGTGGGACGCATCGCCAGCCAAGCAACCTACAGGGATTCAGGACACTGCCAGGCCCCGCGCTCTGCTGCACAGTCTCATGTGTCGCGCAACGGATCGCGCAAGACGCTTGGCCATCCACAGCCGCAGCGCTAAGAGCATGGAGCACAAAGATAATGCACAACGAAAAGAGCAGAAGCCGTGAGCATACTGCTGTCAGCCAATCCCGGATCAGACAGCATGGGAATGGCAGCAAAAGACCCCTGCTGCGACGACCCAGTGGACGATGGTATGCGTCGATGGAAACAAGCCCAGCCGGTGTGCGCCGCCTCGCCCACACAGTGTGCAGACGCGGTTGACCTGGCGTTGGGCGGAGGGGCCCGCGGCAAAACACGGGCCCAGCCGGTGATCGAAACCGGGACCTCTCGCACCCAAAGCGAGAATCATACCACTAGACCACTAGGCCGCTAACCTAGCCTCAACACAAACACATGTCGCGCTTAATGCCAAAAACACACGCGCACACACCTCTCGCGCACACACCTCTCGCACTCTACACCATTGCAGCGCAACCACCACCCCGCACCGAGCTCACCCGTCGCAGTGCGCAGCTACAACTCGTCCTACAGCCGTCGTTACCGACGATCCAGTAATATCAAGTTATAGAGGTGGGACGCATCGCCAGCCAAGCAACCTACAGGGCGATTCAGGACACTGCCAGGCCCCGCGCTCTGCTGTGAAGTCTCATGTGTCGCGCAACGGATCGCGCAAGGCGCTTGACCATCCACAGCCGCAGCGCTAAGAGCATGGAGCACAAAGATAATGCACAACGAAAAGAGCAGAAGCCGTGAGCATACTGCTGTCAGCCAATCCCGGATCAGACAGCATGGGAATGGCAGCAAAGACCCCTGCTGCGACGACCCAGTGGACGATGGTATGCGTCGATGGAAACAAGCCCAGCCGGTGTGCGCCGCCTCGCCCACACAGTGTGCAGACGCGGTTGACCTGGCGTTGGGCGGAGGGGGCCCGCGGCAAAACACGGGCCCAGCCGGTGATCGAAACCGGGACCTCTCGCACCCAAAGCGAGAATCATACCACTAGACCACTAGGCCGCTAACCTAGCCTCAACACAAACACATGTCGCGCTTAATGCCAAAAACACACGCGCACACACCTCTCGCGCACACACCTCTCGCGCACTCTACACCATTGCAGCGCAACCACCACCCCGCACCGAGCTCACCCGTCGCAGTGCGCAGCTACAACTCGTCCTACAGCCGTCGTTATCGACGATCCAGTAATATCAAGTTATAGAGGTGGGACGCATCGCCAGCCAAGCAACCTACAGGGATTCAGGACACTGCCAGGCCCCGCGCTCTGCTGCACAGTCTCATGTGTCGCGCAACGGATCGCGCAAGACGCTTGGCCATCCACAGCCACAGCGCTAAGAGCATGAAGCACAGAGATAATGCAAAACGAAAAGAGCAGAAGCCGTGAGCATACTGCTGTCAGCCAATCCCGGATCAGCTTCGTCTTCGGCGAATCGGACTCGGCGAACGGGTTGAGCTTGACTTCGAGTAATCGCTGAGACCTTAGGAGGGCCTTCTTCTCATTCCTTCGTCGAGCTTTCCCCGGCGTACAGCTTTTCCTGTATCCGGGTCAACGTCTTTAGCTCAGCTTTGCGGTCACCGCCATGAACGACACGTCCAGCTTTCGCTTCTAGAGCTTCCGTGGCTAATGTAACCGCCGCTGAGTTGTAGCACCGGATTACATGGAGGTAACGTACTGAGTTGAGGCGATCGAGGAGTTCCTTATGGCGCGCCAACTGAATTTGCAACGTCTCCTTCCTGCATGCGATCACCCCATGGATTGCTGGATTGCGAGCCTGGAATCGCCGACTATAATAAGGTCGGTGATGCCCCTGTCAAGGGCCGCGATGACGCCGTTATTCATTCCGGTGTACTCAGCGATATTGACCGTGGTTTCCAGAAGGTGAGCACTCGCAGCGATCACAATGTGCCACATCGGCAACCGCCACAAGATCCACGAGCAACTACCATAGCCGCCATACTTCTCCGTCTTTGCCGACCCGTCGAAGGACATGTCGTATCCTTCAAAGTCGTGTGGTACGTGCGCATATAGCAATTCTGGGTCCAGGCGGACACTCGCCGAGTTCTTAGACGGTGGTGCAATATATGCTATCGACTCGTCGAGCCCAATGTATGGAGTGATAGAGGCTTGCAACAGCTGAGCAAATTCGATATCCCGCTCTCGCACCCGTTTAATTTTCAAGTGATATGGCGAGAGCAGGACGGCGAATCTCACTGGTCGCCCGTACAATGTCTTCGACGAGAACACCCACTCTAACGTGGAGAACCGGGTGTAGACATGGATTGTCTTGCCCGCCACCAGCGTATAGCATATCTTCAGCAATTGAAGCAACGCAAGCACTTCGCGCTCGGCTGGGTGGTAGTTGGCCTCGCTTTCTTTCAGCACTCTGCCACAGAAGCGGACTGGGTGCAGTTTCCCATCATGCATCTGCATCAGGGTGCTACTCAACGCCCAGTCATTGGCAAAGACCATGACATGGATGTCTTTCGCTGAGTCGAAGTGCCTTAGAATAGGCGCTTCTGTCACCTTCCGTGTTAGCTCAGAGAATGAAACTCTGGCGGTCGATAAGTCGCTTCCACTACCGAAGTCATCTTCTTTAAGCTGATAAAGCACAGCTCCATACAACGCCAGGTTTTGGATGAACCGGCTGTAGTAATTGAGTGCACCAAGGAACGCCTGCATCCCTTTTTCGATGACAGGAAGGGAAGCTCAGCGATCGCAGCCAGCTTCTTGGGATCCGCGGCAATTCCGTCAGCCGTCACTTTGTGAGACAGGAAGTCGACCATCGGCTGGACAAAAATACTCTTGGTGAAGCTCACATTGATTCTGTACTCGGCGAATCGGGTCAACAACCGGTCGAGCGTGTTGAGGCACTCGTCGAAGGCTGCACCTCCACAGCAAATATCGTCAACGAACGATCGTCGACCAAAGACCGGAATTAGCTGTGACTCGTCCGGTTCACCCGTACTGAACATGTCATTTTCAGGGCTGTTGATGAGCTCTTGCAGCGGATCAGATTCGTCGAGAGATCGGTAGTCGGCTTCAAATTGGGTGCTTAAACTCATCGAATCGGCCCCTTGCGCTAGCCGGGATGGTCGTTTCTTTCGCTGAGCTGCTGCTGCAGCCTCAGCGAGCCGCATCTTCTCGGCGAATGTCGCCCAGCCACCACTCGGTTGCACGTAACCCTGAGAGCATTGTCGATGAGTCGCTGGTAGATCATGGGCGCATTTTTAAGCCCAAACAGCATGTGCAGCCACTCAAATTGGCCTAGGGCACACACAAAGCTGAAATCTCGCGAGCTCGTCGAGTCATCATTACGGCCCAGAATCCACTAGCCGCGTCGAGGGAAGTAGCTCTCGAGTTCCGTCAGCAGGTCGTCGACCAGCGGCATTGTGACTGTAATTGCATTCACCAGCTTATAACAATGCAAAGCCTAATGTCGACACCATTCTTTTTCATGATGATCACGATAGGCGAGGCCCAAGGACTCTTCGAAAATGACACAAGCCCTGCCTGAAGCAGAGCTTTCAAAAGCTCATAGAGTTTGCTCAAGTTCTTCAGTGGCACTCGCCGAGCTCGTTGCTTGATGGGTTCGTGCCCTTGGACGTCGATATCGCAGACCACTCCGTATGCTGGTGGTGGAAGCGCGTTTCCGCTCGAGATCATGATATTTTCATGACGTTTCAAGGTTTCGACGAGCTTCTTCTGCTGTCGAACATCATGCGCTGGAGATACAATGTTGTCACTTTCGTAGTCCAGCACCGTTGATAACGATTCCGTCAGGTCAGCCAAAAAGGCGAGCTCATGAGCGTAATCGGTTAGACTTTCCTCGCTCGACAAGTGTTCAAACTCGGCGAGTTCTGACCCGTCTTCGAGAACGACGTCAGCCGTCGAGAGGCGTATCTCGAGTTCTTCAGCGGCTGCGAGGGAAGGTCTTCTGCTGGGTCCTTGTTTAACGGATAGTCTGACACTTTTAACTCGTCACATTCGATGAGTCCTGGCTCCTGTAGCCTAGAGTGTGTCGATCTGGATCACGTTCGCCAGGGTCCCACTGGTCACCCCTGTCCATTTGGGTATTGCATCGTTTCTGATGCTCCTCGCTATGGACAGAGGTTATCGCCGAGTCTTGCTGATCCAATGACGGCTGCTGCCATTCGCTTCTTTCCCTTTCCGTTATATCGATGACCGAATCGTCAGTTTGATTCGCCGAGATGGTTGAATCGTCGGGTTTCGACGAGTTTCTCTTAATGGCATCAGTCCGGGGTACTTCACCGCTCTCTGGGTCAGATACATCTGTCGAATCCTCGTCAAGCTCGTCGACTACTAGCGATTCACGGTATCGTCTCCTCTGATTGGACGGGTCTTGGTTTTATAGCCGTCGGCATCGTGTACTGTGGCCTTTCGACAGCGGGAGGCTGTCAGCTAAGCCGTTCCATATATAGCCGTTGCTCTTTCCTTAGTAGTCGGTTGTCGAGCGCGCCCTCATAGGCGAGCACTTGCCAGTCGCGATATTTCGCTGAGTTCACCCGTACATAACCATCATCCCGAGGCAGTACTCCGTGAGGCATCCATAGAACCACCGGAAAATGAGCTGGACACCACGTTAGGCTCGTGGTGATGTTCGTCAGCAAGACTCGCACGGCTCGTCCAGCAGCGTTGTGCTCGACTGTCGGAATCACCCCTTTCAATTGTCGAACCCACAGCTCATGCGTCGACTCATGCGTCGATTCGCTGGGGTGCTTCTGTTTCAACTTGAACTGAGCGATTTCTCTGCTCATGATGTCCAATGGCTCCCGTGGGCCTCCGATCACTTCACGACCGTACTCTGTGTCGTCAACATCCCTCGACGACTTCATTAGTGGCACCACGACCTCGTCGGGTAGTTTTGCCATTGAATTGTACAAGTCCAGCCTGATATCGGCTGGTATCATAACGTTGGTCCCAAGATCAGGTCGACTCCAGCATGATGAGGCATGATCCACAACTCGAATTCGAAAATTACTTCCCACCTCAGCGTAATCTTAACGATTGCGCGAGAGGTGGTCGCCACCTTTGACTTGGTGATTCCTTGGACATCGATCTTCATGTCGTTTTTGGTAAGTCGCTTCAGGCGCAACATCCTAGCGAATGCTTCGGTCACAGCTGACACGTTTGCTCCGGTATCCAACAAGATTTTTGTCCGCTCATCATTCACAGCTCCCATCACTAGAGCTCTCATTCTCACTCGGCGATCGAATTTCCTCGATGACTACCATCCCAGTCGCTCACCGGGGAGCAACTTCCATCTCTTGGCTTGACCTATCGAAATCATTGGTCGTTGAGTTCCCTCAATACTTCCAATCGCTCGGTCTTCGTCTTCGTTCGACTCGCCGAGCCCATAATTCTCGTCCACATCCGCTCGTCCGCTCTCTTCATCACTCTCATTCTCACTCCACTCGTCAAGCCGTTCCGCTTCCCCAACAAAAGCGAACACGTAGTTCGCTTCGACTGCTGCTTCTGCTGACTGTGGCAGCCCGTTGTTGTCCAACCCAGTCATGGTTGGCGAGCCCACTAGTTTAAATGGCTCGACGAGTAGATGTCCTGAAGATCGTCCGGGACAATGGACTTGTCGACTGACGTCTTAACGAACTTGGCGAGTTTCTCGAAGCGTCGGAAGCGTTCGCACTGGCCTACTTCGTGCACTTGCTTGCAGAACTTGCAGCGTCGGCGACATAAGTGTGCGTCGTGACCTGCTGCTCCGCAGGATCCACACGGACCGTATGTCTTCCGCTCTTGAGATCCGTCTCGGCGATTGGCTTGTCCTTTGGTATTCGACGAGTTCTGCTGATATCGGTTGGAGACTCCGGTCGTGTTACCGGCGTCAATGTAGTCCGAGCCTTCTTCAGAGTCTTGGTTAAGAACTTCGCTCGCGTCGCTTTCTTCATTCGACGAGTCGTAGAGGTCGGTGTTTGCCGTAGCTCGGTGAGTGTCGAGTTCTGCCCACAGGTTGTCGATCGACGCGTCTGATAGCGTAACTCGGCGACTGCTGTCTTCACCCTGTCGACCACGGCGTTCGTCCTGCTGTTTCTTGGAGTCGACTCGGCGATTTTGTTCTCCCTTCTTCTCAGCTCGTTTGGCGCCATTACTGCGGCTTGTGCTCAGGCGATCGCGTTGTTTCTTGCGCTTCGCACCGAGTAAACGCTGGTTGATCACTTTCTCGACCTTCGTAATATTGCTGAGTCGTTGTGGGTACAACAGATCCATGATGTCGTCGTCTCCGTAATTAAGCAGGAAATGTTCGACGTGGTCGGCGGCGTCAGCTCCACCCTTGTCGTACTGGATGTGGGCGGTTCGCGCGTAGCCATCCAGTCGCAGCAAGAAGTCGCAGACATGTTCACTCTTCCTGCGTCTTGCTGAGTAGTAGCGGGTTCGCGTCGACTGGTCGAATTGGGAGTAGTAGTAGTCCAGGAAGACTTAGCTGAGGAGATTCCACTTTCGCTGAGTCTTCTTGGGAAGCTGTTGGAACCACCCCTTAGCTGCCTTGCCCAGACTCAGCGAGAATGGTTCACACCACTCATCTTGCCGTTTGCACGTCCCCTTCATCTCGTAGATGAAGCGTTTGATCCATTGTAACGCATCTTCCGACCGGTAGCGCTTCCCGTCAAAGGTCGTGATCTTCTCAAGCGGCGCATGCGTCCTGATTTCCAAGACTTGTCCTCGGTCGTTTTCAGCCCCGTCGAAGCTGAGCTGACGGATATGGTCATGTGGCGACTCGTCGACGTCGCGATGGCCAGGGTAACCGTCTTCATCGCTGAGTCGATCATCCCCTCCAGGGGCTGCAAGTGCTGCGGCGTCCGATCGGATCAGGCGACGGAGCTCGGCGGCTTCTTCAGCAGTGATGAAATCTGCCATCGGGTGTCGAGCTGGCTGATCGCTGTCCTTCTTCGGAGTTTGCATGTGCGAGTCGGCGAAATACGGTGTTCCCTCGGTGCTCCGGAATACACCACGCTTCGGCTCGGGTGTCTTCGGCAACGGAACTTTCGCTGGGTCTTCTCTCGGCTCGGGGAAGACGTACGGCTCAGTGACGGACGGTTGTGGTGGAGCCACTTTGGTCTCGTCGAGTTCTTCAGCTCGGTGAGCCTTGGGTAATTGTCCCTTTGGTCCACCTTGCATCCTGAACAAGTCTTTCAACTTGCGCTTCCATCTCATCAGCTCGACGCCAACCGTGTGCACACTCCAAGATGACAGCGCCGGTTTCGAAGGCTTATGGACGCACCGGTATCCCATCGCTCGGAGTAATATCACCGTGTCCTTGACGAGTTGGTCCATCGTTTGGCTATTGATGGGTTGACCCAATTCCTTGCTGAGTTGAGCACACTTTGCTTGACACATGTACATCGGAGCGAACATGTTGATCCACCGACTGTTGGTCTTCATTTCTTCGACGAGTCGGGCCAGGACTCGGTTTGCTTTCGGTGTTTCGACATTCTTCGTCGCCTTGGGAACAAGCGGCGGTCGGTCACCCGGAGCCACGTCTTGTTCGTCGTTATCGTCATCGTCGAGTTCCGCTGCGAGGTTCCGCTCGACTGGGCGAGGAGCTCCCGTGCGGGTCATCTGCAGCGACAACTCGTCGACTTCTTCGCGGAGATCGACGTCTCTCTTCACGTCGTCATACTCCGTCCCTTCATCATCATCTTTCTCTTCTTCTTCCTCCTCCTCGCTTCCATGGTCTTCGTTTTCGTCGAAGTCGTCGAACTGGACGGAGCGCGTCACCTCCGCGTCTGCGGCGGTAATGCTGGCTCTCGCCGAGTTCTACTCATCGAGCGGCCATCCTCCGGCCGTCGCCGGGCTTGCGTCCTCAAATTTGGCGATCCCTTGACCATCTTCTCTCACTTGTTGCTCTTAACTTGGTTGTACTTGGTACCTGCGAAATCAAAGCACCCCCTGAATCCCGGGTCGCGGCACCAGTTGTGGTATTGTGATTCACAGAAAACGTCGTTAGTTCGGCCTCCACGCAACAGCACAACAATTCGCCGAGTCAGGTCGGCGATGTTGGGCTTGCGCAGGGTTCCTGTCGGTCCCCTTTGCGGTTCGCCCCAGCCGGGGTTCAGTTGAGTGTTGTTCCCGACGGGTACCAAGCTCCAAACTCTCCAGAGACTCGCCTGAGCGGGGTAGTCTCCTTGCCAAACCCAGTGCCCTCCACCACAGGTGGACGGCAGCGCGCGAGCGCTTTTACAGGTCACAAGGCGCAGATTACGCCCAGCTAGAAGATTACGGTATCCTGGGTTGTGCAGACCCACCGGCTCGTCGAGTCGACGAGACTTGTCTTCGCTTGGTAGCGAGAAGTACCCACCCCGGGCCGACCTTGATCTCTTGGCACTACCAGACGGCTCCCCTACAAGCTATGCCTCTCGGAGAACGACGGCAGACATAATCCAGCCCACGCAGGGACTTACCGGAAAAGTGTACGCTGTTCTTGGACTTAGAAGATTCTGCTCTGATTGTTATCTCTTTGTCTTCGGAGAGCCTCTTCGGGCTCTTCCCTATGTTCTTCTATCGGTCCTATACAAATATCTAATGAAATGGAGTCGTTACAAATCTCCCTGCGACTCTTCGCTCAACTCCGTCTCTTGGTGTTGAGCTGTTTACCTACCTCTCGGTGACT
Source organism: Phytophthora hibernalis (assembly GCA_012656075.1). Classification (NCBI taxonomy): domain Eukaryota; phylum Oomycota; class Peronosporomycetes; order Peronosporales; family Peronosporaceae; genus Phytophthora; species Phytophthora hibernalis. The sequence continues at coordinate 91,926 of JAAKBF010000121.1, forward strand.
CCTCGCCCAGATCCTGATTTATCCCCCTCGTTGGTATATCGTCCTCGAGGCATATTCTCGCGAAGTCGACTTTCGCCGAGTCGATTATCGCTGAGTCCGTCCATCGCTGAGTCCGTCCTTCGCTAAGTCCAGCTCAGTGTGGTTCCCGTTTAAGTCCGTTCCCTGTTGAGTGCGATGTATCCACTTGGCGGTGTATCCACTTGATCCTCTTGATTGCGATGTACCCACTGGCCTATCTAAGGCATCCCTAGTGTAGGGTCACCCAAAATCTGGATTTCCTACACCACACAAACCTAACACCTCCCTTTCGGCTGGTTGGTAGTTCACCTTGCTGTCTTTCAACACACGGCCACAGAATCGGATAGGATAACTCTGTGCGCTATCTGCATGTAGTTCCGTGCTAAACTCGGCAGCGGACTCCTAGCCACAGAGGCCTTGGAAGCTAACGCAGGACGAGTTGTACTCAGTGGAAACCGCAAGACGGAGCTAAGAACGCTGAACCGAATCCAAGAGGAATTTTATGCTGATGAAGACTTGGCGAAAGAAGCGGAGGAAGTTCCAAAGGTCCCAGCGACTACACGAAGCCAAATCCAACACACTCGCAGAGTCCGATTCGCTGATGGCGAAGTCGACGACCCAGGGAGAGAACCAGGAGGGCCAGGCGCGTTCGGGAAAGAAGACGCGCCGAGTTTTGTCGACGATAAGAGCTTGAGCGACGTATTCGAAGCAGAATTCCAACCCCCAAAGACTCAACGAGTGATTCAACAATATCACGCCGGGAATAAACGACAGACACTTCCATGTGCTCAAGACGTTTATCCACTGGTCGTTTAGACAGAACGACGAGGCCGGATATCAACGGCTAAGACGAGGAGCGCAGGTGGTCAGACCTGAAGAAGTACCTGCGGGGCGAATTTGATGGGCTTACTCGACGAAATACGGGTGAAGCTGGCACTATAGCCGACCACTTCGTACTCAGTGAAGACGGATTACTGTACTACTTAAGTCGTCGACGAGAACGCGGAGAACCCCGCGAAGACGGCATGAAACTGAGACTGGTAGCCCCAACCACACCCATCGACGAGATCCTGGTAAACTGTCACAGCTCCGTCGAAGGAGGACACCAAGGAATGTTAGAACGTACCACATAGTGAAAGCAGACTACTATTGGATCAGGTTGTACGCCGACGTCGTCAAGCATGTTCAAGCGTGTAAAGACTGCAATATCCGCAAGACCAAGACTCAACTTAGAGGATACTCACCCGGTAACGTAGTATCCGACCGCTCATTCCAGATCGTGTCAATGGATTTCGTTAAGCCATTGCCGAAGACTCAACGAGGGAACACAGCTCTGCTTCTGTTCCAAGAACACTTCACGGGGCTCGTCATCGCTTAAGCTATGAGTGATACAGGGGCACTCGAGAGAGCAAAAGCATTCGAAGAGTGCATATTCCGCCGATTCGGTGCACGATCGCTGATCCGACACGACCGGGATCCACGATTTATGTGCGAAGTCTTCCAGACGTTCTCAGAGATGATGCTGTCAAGGTCGCGAGCTTCTCTGAGCTACCGACCGCAGCAGGAGCGCAGCATTAAGACAATGATCCAAACGGTACGAGTCTACGTGAAAGACCCGCTACATGCTGACTGGGATGATATCACTGATAAACTCGTCTATGCTATCAACAATTCCAGAGATTCGACTCGGCGAGAAACGCCGTTTTACTTGGTACACGGCTGGGATGCCCAGTCAAAGCTCAAATCAATGATTTCTTCCGTCCACCGAGCCTCTAAGAGCTCAGCGAAGCAAACGACCTCAGCGAAAGCCATCGAATGGCACAGGGAGGCCAATCGCCAGCGAAAAATCGCACTCAAACTGGCCTATGAGTACCAACTGAAGGAGAAAGAAAGGCGAGCGAAGGAACACAATGAGTCGCTGAGTTGAACCGAGCAGAAGTTCATTCCGGATACACCGAATAACGAGATCGAAGAGGCATGATTAATCCAGCGAACGAGGTGACAACTGAGTCAAAGTCAAGTACAGAACTCGCCGAAACCAAGCCGTCGCTATTCAAGGAAGGCGCCCAAGTATGGCTGTTCATGGAACGAGTCGAACCTGGGTTGAAGAAGAAACTCGCTCATCGATGGCACGGGCCTTTCCGGATCAAGCAAAAAATCGAGGAATTTGCATACGAGTTGGAGATGACGGATGAGAATGGCTACCGATTCCACCCAGTTGTCCATGTGTCTCGGCTAAAGACGGTGACTGGTCTTGGCGACCGTCCTACGACATCGCTGGTGCATAGACTTAGTGACATCGATCGATTGGATTTCGACGAGGAGCTACTGCCGGAAGACAGTTGGGAACCTGACGAACGAACCGGGTGATACGAAGTAGAAGCCATTCTCAAGGACGCTATGCCACTCTTGACGAGCACTGACCGAGCTCAGCGTCTATTCTTGGTGTAATGGGTCGGATATGATGGATATAGCTGGGAACTTGTGAAGATTTTATAACGTGGAGGCTTTCTCTTCGATTACCTTCGACAAAAGAAACGTGAACATTGTCGGCAAATAGTGCAAGTTGCAGACGAGTGCTAAAAGCCGTTGCATACGACAAATGAACCCCGACCTGTGAAGACAAGCAGGCAGGTCGAGTGAGCGAAAGCTACTCCGTCACTACATAATTTGATATTACGAATGGAGAGTGTGGATCATGAAGGAATTAAGAAAGAATACCGAGGCCCATCGACAAAAACAACTGGGCGGACCTAGTATCTCGATGGCATGGAGGATATGCTCGGCAAAAAGACCGTAAACTGAGATTGCAGGTCAACAAGCCACTCCCCGTCGAAAATCTGCTCAAAAATGCGGCTCCCGTCGCGATTGGCTGGAGGCGGTGCGTTCTCGTCGAAGGAAGGGGGATCGGATTCGTCGGAAGCCACGTCTTCCTTGAGAGCCCGTTCAATCTCCCCGACCGAGAACAAGCCTGGAGCAAACATCGGGAATTCCGGATTACGCGGACGGAAACAAGTATTATACGGGTGCAACCCCGGACGAGTCACCCACTAGATGCGCCCAGGTTCCTGGATGTCCAGCTCCTTCAGCTCAGCGAACCAATCTGAGCGATCCAGAAACATGGGCTGGTTGATCAACGCATACGTCGGAATCGTCGACTCAAAGTATAGCTCTGGGTCGAGACTCGGCGAGGGTCCGGCATCTGAGCGAACAGTAACAGCTTCGCGAAGAGCCTCCTCATATGAATTCATCACAATTCTCAACAGATGGCCGCGGCGCTTGCGCTCGAGGCTGTAGAGAATCCATAACTCGAGAAGTTTGGTACACTTAACGATGGACAAGTCAGGGTTCAGATCGGGGATGCAAACCTAGGAGAACACTTGAGTCCAACATCCAACGATTTCGTTCCCACAGAGCAACGAATATCTTGGTATTTGTTGCTCTGTGGGAGTCACCACCAAGAGGCTCGTCAAAATCACGGCTATCCCCAAGAACCCGATCACGCAGGCGTCACATACAACCGCTAGGGGCTCGGTTGACTTCGGTGATTTCTTCTTTTAGTGAAGCCGATGGCGGGCTAGATGAATTGCGTTCGCCGAAACGAACACAGAAGTCTCTGGGAACTGAGCGAGCACTTGCTGCCACGGGTGTGTCGGGTCAAACACGTTCATTCACTGCCGTAACCCATCGAGAGACACTCGAGTCGGAACTACTTCAGCTTTACCGTCGATGTCTTTCATCTTCATCAGAGACCGAGAGGCCAGAAGCTTCGCCCAGCAACGAGCCGAGCCATAGTGAAAGAATACCACATTGCGTGTCTGGTGCATCGACGGAGTTTCTCGAGCTTCTCATGAAATTGCTTGAGCCGCTCGTGAACGCAGTGTCGCTAGCGGGAGAGCAAGCGCCGTTGGCAAAACCGACGAAGATGAAATGGTCGAAGAAAGTCTCGAAGAGGAAGCATTCGGAGTAGTAGCAGACGACAGGCGAGACCTGGTCGAACGTTGAGCAGTGGAAGCAGGCTTCGCCGTCACAGACGAGATGAACGCACGGGTAGACGCCCGAGCCTTCAGTTTTGCAGTCTTAGCTTTCGGTGCTAACTGTGTCGATGACTTGGAACCATCCCCAGCAACCTTCGATGAGCTCTTAACGCTCTTGGAGACTCTGCGAGGAGACTTCAGGACTTCACGCCTTTTCTTCAACGACTTCTTGGTGGCAACCAGGGCGCTTCACACCGCTGAGCGTCAGAATAGCTCTGCAATTTACCACGGGGAGCCCGCACAGTAGGGAAGATCACGATACTAGCAGCCGACGAGCAACTATCCGCCGCATGTGTCTCCGACGAAAAGATCGGTCGGAGTCAAGTCTTTGAGTGGCGTATTCCAAAGCTGGGAGATTGAACGACGCTTCCTGTTGCAAGACGAGCTCTTCGAGGGCTTGGAACGAATCTGGCCTGGCGACGAACGAGATATCTTTGATAACACAGCTGAGCGAGCAGAAGAAGGTTCAGGCGCCACAATCGTCGAGCTATCCGGAGCCATGGTTGTCGAACCAGAAGACAAACCACTCGACGAGTTCGCCGGACGAACCTGGAGAGTGATTTCGCTGGGTCTTGGTGAGCTGCTAAGCTCGATCGTCTCTGGAAATCGCTCAGCAAGGATTCGACAAAACCGCGCATTGATGTGAAGACCATTGGGATCCAGTCCAGGAACGTCGACGCCAGCGAGAGCCGCAACCGCCATGTGGGGGTCGCACATGGGGTAACGGCCATTATGACGGATGTTTTGTTTTTGCTTTAGGATCGTGTGACTCATCGACTCAATGGTGCGATTCGCATTCTTCAGAGCAAAGTCGCCATCCGTGCTCAGATGTGCAGAGGCCATTTGAGCTTGTCGATGGTACATGGTAGCAACCCCATGAAGGGTGGTGTGCTTAGTCTTGATCTTGGAGATTTTACGCCCGAGGATTTCGATGATCCGATCCCGATCCACCAACTCGGCTTGCAACTTCTTGATCGCTTGTTCAGCAGCAAGAGTCCGATCGCCATCGAACTGAGCGATTGTATTGTTGAAGGATTCGGAGAGTTCAGTAGTGCTCAGCGATGACGCTCGATAAATCGTCAACTCTTCATTGGCAGTATCCAACCGATGACGCAAGGCGGTAGACTCGGCGATTGATTATTCCATCCGCTTGAGGCGAGCTGAAGCCACCCGCTCGGACTTGGAGAGCTTCGCCCGGAGATCGGCCACCTCGGTGACCGTATCAGGAAGCGGCGTCACATCTTGCTTCAAGGCATCCAGGACAGCGACCGGAGAAGTAGCACCCAGAATTGACTGGCGCAGTGAAGCATCGTCATGAAGAGGAGAACATGTCAGAAGGATGGAGACGAGCTGGGCCAGCACAGCATGACGCTGCTTCTGGTCTTCTTCCTTCTTAGCAAGGACACGACGAATCCCAGCGAGGCCAGCGAAATCTACTGCCGCGGGATCCATCGAGCTGCGCTCAGACTCAGCGAGAGTAGCTGATCCGGTCGAGAGCTGGACTGACGAACTCAGCACTCCGGAGCAAGTAGATCCAGCTGAAGCTTGGAGAACCTCCGGCGAATAAGATGGAGCTCAGCGACGGGAGGTTCAGGGACTCTCGGCGATACCGCCGGGGCAACGAGACCTTGAACATCCATCGACCAGTTGACGGGTGCCCGCCGAGGCAAATCTGTGGCCACGAAAGCGAATCGAGGCTCAGCAGCGCTCACAACGGCGACACGCGAGGAAAACAAAGACGATGGAATCTCTGCACGAAGAGGTTCTGCGGCGAAGACGGCGGCAGACGCAGCGAGGCGGACGGAAGCTACCAGGCGCACGCACATAGAGGATTAGATAGCCATCACTGCGAACAAGCGATGTGCCAAACGGCGGAAGCGTACCTAACTGGCAACGGAAGTGGCGAGGAACTCGACGAGCTTCCTAGAGGACGACAGCAGAAGACTGAACGAGATTTCCAACCGTTGGAAAGTTGGAGAACTGAGTTATGGTCGGGAAACTCACCAGCCTGACTTGTATCAATAGGGAAGAGCCCGAATGGGCCCTCCGAAGACATAGAGATAACAATCAGAGCAGAATCTTCTAAGCCCAAGAACAACGTACACTTTTCCGGTAAGTCCCTGCGTGGGCTGGATTATGTCTGCCGTCGTTCTCCGAGAGGCATAGCTTGTAGGGGAGCCGTCTGGTAGCGCCAAGAGATCAAGGTCGGCCCGGGGTGGGCACTTCTCGCTACCAAGCGAAGACAAGCCTCGTCGATTCGACGAGCCGGTGGGTCTGCACAACCCAGGATACCGTAATCTTCTAGCTGGGCGTAATCTGCGCCTTGTGACCTGTAAAAGCGCTCGCGCGCTGCCGTCCACCTGTGGTGGAGGGCACTGGGTTTGGCAAGGAGACTACCCCGCTCAGGCGAGTCTCTGGAGAGTTTGGAGCTTGGTACCCGTCGGGAACAACACTCAACTGAACCCCGGCTGGGGCGAACCGTAAAGGGAACCGACAGGAACCCTGCGCAAGCCCAACATCGCCGACCTGACTCGGCGAATTGTTGTGCTGTTGCGTGGAGGCCGAACTAACGACGTTTTTGTGAATTACAACACCACACCATGTTATTTGCTTCTGGTCCTCTGGAACTAAGTTCAACTAACGCCGCATTGTGTCCGGCACTTAACGATTGATCGGCTTGTAATATAAGCGCAGAAATACGAACTGCAAAGCGCTTTACACATGTTAGGAGCTATCCATCAACGGTAGCGGTTCATTTCCATCACGGACAGTCTTTGATTAAATAACAATATATTGGCCCATGCATTTGAATGTTTTTGACCATGACAACATTTGATTTGGGAAGTGCCCACGATCACCAGCATTTTTACTGCAGGAAAGGCCGAGTTAGGGTTACTGAGATACCACTGGTCAAATGTCTATTTTTGAGTTTTAGAGATTTTGAACCATTCCAGCCAGCCACTCAAAAAAACCACCGACCCCAGCCTTTTCCGCGTAGCAAGTGGCCCCCACGCGGCGCTATGTCGGCGCCGAAGGGAAAGAAGCGTACCCACGCCAGCGACAGTGATGACGCCGAAGGCACCGGCGTCTCTTTCAGTCAGTTCTGCGGGGAGTTTTTGTCCTGGGACGCATTCCATGAAGAGTTGACAAGGTACGCGTGTGTTCATCTATAAGTGCGGCTTTGTGGAGCTAATATGTACTCGTAACAACAGGTACCACTCCGAGACGTACCAGCTCTAGAAGGTTCGCTCTATTAACTCGGTAGCTAACCGCAACAAGCAGCGTGAGCTTTCAGCAAGTCGACGGGGAAACGAGCGGTTTTTTATGAGGCTCTCAAGTTTTACACGAAGACGCTTACCTGCACGCATGGATGAACATTCAAGCCCAGAGGAAAGGGATCGAGAACCAACCACAACATCCGCTCCATCGAGTGCCCGACAAAGCTTAATGCTGTATTTTCTCAAGGTCAAGGACGACGAGTACATGGTCCGGTTAGCTCGCATGTTGCGACCCACAACCACGACGTCGGTCGAGACGTTTACTATTCATACCCCGAGGCTCGTAAAATTACGTCCCCTGGTACGCGAGGTGCGGTCAAGACACTGGTGCAAGGTACGAAGATGAACACGATTCTGAAGATGCAACTGTTTAACAGGAGTCGTTCATGATTTATAGGCGGACCCAAGATAAAGAAGATCCTGCGCTATCTAAAGGAGGTGTCAGGGCACCCAGTACTGCCTAAAGATGTGAAGAATCTCGTCGCAAAAATTCGCCGCGAGACTTACACTTCAGAAGACGCCAACGAGCGAGTGACACAGGTCCTGCGGGATTTTAGTGAAGGTCCTGGGAACGCTGTGAACGTTTTTCGCGATAAGACAACGGGTCTTACGTCCTGTATTACTTTCCAGGCGGCTCAAATGAGAAGGATGACGCGCAAGTTCCCAGAAACAATCTGTGTTGATGCTACTAATGGGACGAATATCAATCGGTAAGGGGCTACTTAACATTGACTTCGGATCACCAATGTTCGTGTTGCTCTCACCAACATACACACTTATTTGTGAACGGTTCACTAGCTGATTTGGATAATTCGATCCCTCCTAGGTATCGCCACTTCAGTTTTATGGTAACAGACAAATTCGGGTGTGGATCTTTGCACAACACGCACTGGTCGACGGAGAAAGCAGATTGAACATGTTGTGCGCGGTACGAGCTTTCAAGCAAAACAACCCACCGTGGACGGATGTCAAAGTCATCGTAATCGATAAAGACTTCACTGAATTGGCGGTGCTGCGTGAAGAGTTCCCTTGTGCGACGGTCATTCTCTGCCATTTTCACGTTATCGACTATCTCAAGAGAGAAGTTAGCAAGAAACACTACGGAGGTTCGACGTTTGACATAATGCACATCAAAAAATCGTGACGATGATGGTTCGGTCAGAAAAAGAGTGCCTGCTCGACGAATTCCTGTTTGCTTTATAGAAACTGTGTGCAGGAAAGCCATCGTTTCTCGACTACTTTACGGAGAGTTGGCTCAACCGTAAGGATCAATGGTGTACATTCAAACGTGGAAACATCCCTCATCTCGATAATAACACGCGAACAACCGCCTGAAAGCAAGTTGGGGACCATGGATTTGCTACAGCGTCATATGGCCATGGACGAGTGCATCGACCATCTTCTGTTCTTACAACTGTCCGCCGAATATCAGTACACTGCCAAGGTCAACCACGTGGACTTCCGCTTCAACCACAACAATGATGCGGAGATGAGTATGTTGGCAAAGGTAGCTACTCATCACGCGTGCAATTTGGTTGAAGAACAGTACGGGGTTAGCGGCCGAGAGGCGTATGACACGTCGAGTGGTGAAAATGCACCAGAGCTTTGTACTCTAACCAGTGCAAAGTCGGGAGGTCGATATGAAGTGAGCTTGGTTGAAGACACCTGTAGCTGCGCGTTCAACCAGACCGTGTTGCTTCCATGTCGACATATACTATTTTTACGGAGACAAAATTTTCGCCTGCGCTCGATCATTCCGTATGAGGCGATACCGGAGCGATGGCTTCTTGCAGATGAAGATAAATAAGACGCAGTCTCTGTCGATTCCATGCAGAAGGTTAACGTCGAGGACATTGAAGATCCTCCTACTCGCGTTCTTGGTCATAACGACAAGTAGCGGTCGGTGTTTGCAGTGAGCCAGAGGATCGCAGAAGTAGTGGCCGACAAAGGATTTCAAAAATTTCGTGCTTGGCTGGACTTTCTGACGAAGTTAGAGAAACTCGCTCGACATAACGATGAGCCGCCGGCCCACCATGTCAGCGCTGATGACGAACATGCCGCTAGTTCGAATGCACTTGGTGATCCTGTCACAAGTGTTGGTGATCGGAAGGAAAAGAGTGGTGAACAAGTCACAAGCAATGGTGAACACGTCACCAGTACGGATGAACTTGTTACCAAATCAGAGTATGGTGGTGAAAAGGAAGCTGTGGTGGATTTGACTTCGTCACCCGTACCTATACCGGTGTCTCTCTCGGCTCGAACAAAAGAACTTTGAACCATGACGATCTTGAGAGTGGATCCGATCAAGAAATAGTCAACATTGTGTAAAACACCGCAAGTAAACCGACCGGACGATCACGGAAAAAATCTACAAAGAAGGCAAAGCGCCGGAAGGAATTCGAAGAAACGAAGGCACTTGTCCGGCAGGTCAACACTCACGGCGACATTACTCTGGCTGATTTACGGGACTGTGTGAACCAAAACAACCCGTCGCTGGAAAAAGTTGGACCGGTATTAAATCCAGCACGATGATGCCATATTTAAGCGGCCCAAAGGATACGTAGTTACACGAGGGACGACGAAAACCGTCGAACCAAGTATCAGGTTCATTCTCCCAGAAGCTCTGGTGTAGAAATCACAAACAGTTGGAATGAATGCAATCACTCGCGAACAGTCCAAGTCTGGACGCACGCCCCACGTGAAGACATCAACATAACAATATTACGTTCTCCCTCACCGCCATCGACACCATGTACGAATGGCATAGTCTGAAGAAGATAATTTCGGCGACTCAAAAGCTGGTGAAGTGGCTTGAAACGAAACCTGACACGGAAACGCGCCGTGCAATTGCCAGTCAGGTGTCCACCATGAATATGTACTCGGTATTTAAAGCGAAGGTCGGGGAAACTACCGTACAGTTTGACGACATGACAAAAATTGCTAGGGAAACGTGGCTATGCGATGGGTGCGTGTTCGTGGCGGCGCTAAAATTGTTAGATGCTTCGGTCCAAGTACGAAATGGACATATGACCGTAAAGGATCCTGTATTTCTCGGCTTTGGAAAAAGTTACCGACTGAGTACGAATGATTAATGCGTGCTGAGCAAAACAGTCGCTACCCGCGTCATTCTGGTCCCTATCTATATTCACGTAGATATCAATCATTGGTGCGGGGCAATCATCGACTTTGGCAGCAAGCAAAACACAGAAACGACAGCCTTGACGAAGTCGAAGCCATTGTAGAGAAAAATTGGTGCTGGTGATTGAAAAATCATGGACTATGACCATTCGACGTTCATCAGCATGGCACCAAATTGACGGGCACAATTGCGATGTACTGATCATCAAGTGGTTCAAGACGTTTCTCAACGCCGCCGCGAACAGGCGAGGATATTTAGAACTTGACCCCAGCACATTTCGGCCGCGGACCTGGATGTATGCGGATACAACACGTTTCAGTCGGTCTTTATGGACACTTCTAACCCGCCTAACCAATAACACCTCTTTGGACCTTTAAATATATACTGGGTGTTGCTGTGGAGGTACTAGTTTTCACATATCCATTGACAATAATTCACCTGGAAGTACCTTAGGTGGTGTAAACTTCCCTTAGGGTTTGCGTGTGGGTGAGCAATTCAGATCCGTTACAGCAGGTCCTATCTGAGGTCCTAGTTCTGTCGATTAGGGACGCCAAGGCTAGTATGTATCTTGACTGTTGTGTTGCACTCAGAGGAGGGAGGGGTTCATGAGCAGTGAGGAAATTCAGGTCATCACTGTTGGTGCTTGAACGGGGCGCCAGTGGCTCACCAGGCCCGGGACCTGAAAGTACCTTGTCGCAAGGAGCAGTGTGGTGCACATCAAGCAATCAAGCTCGTAGAGATTTTTTCAGAAATACCGACGATACCGGTATTGCTCTGCGCCGAATTCCTTGAAGCAAATGACCGCTTCTACCCAAACACTGGTGAACGTAGGTAGAGCCTAACTGCTCGTAAACGCTAATTGTATTTGCGAGTTGTACATGTAGCAGTATCAGTATCTGTTGCACTGCTGCAACATTTGAAGTGGTGCGAATGTTGACCGAGGTTACGCTCACGGTTACGCAGTACCGTTGTCCTACATGATACCTGACAAACCTGATACACTGCTATATCTGATACGAAAATCGATCCACCGACTTGGTAGTCAGTAAAATGTATGGAGTAAATTTGATACCTATCGAACCTGATATCTGATATCCAATTTGGCGGGATTTGATACTACCTAGCCGGGGTTAAAGTAGTTGGTAATGGATGTCTGAGTAGTTTTCTCTTCTTGGTCGAGACAAATGTCCTCGGGCACTCGTATCTGTAGCTTCCAAAGGTCTTTCAGCAGCTTTTCATCGAGTTCAGCAGCAAAATGTAGTACCGTAGTATCAGATGGTACGATTATTACCTGCTGTTTTGTATCAAGTGGTGGTTGTAGCGTGGACTATCGCTACCGTCTGATACCAAATATGATAGTACTGCTATACCTGATACGGCCGTTGTCCACGGATGCTATCAGGTGTGCCAGGTTAACCCACGCCTAGAAGGAGAGGAGACGGAGACCGATCTCCTAAAAAAAGAGAGAGATTTAAAACCTCGAGAGACGATCTCTCGAGGTTTTATGTCTCCTGGGCCCCGTATTTAAGCGGAGGGAGACGCACTTTACTGGGGAGAGATCCGAGAGATTCTCTGATCTGTGCTCTGGATTGGCTAAATTTATCTTTTTCCTATTGGTTGATTTTTGTACGAATGCCAGCGCTGCACAACTGGCCGCCGACCTTTTAGGTCCTTCCACACAGCGAATTGCGAAGTGCCGCACGCGTCATACACGATGACGGCCGAGGGCAGCGAAGAACTCGAAGCTTACATCACCAACCAGAAGCTCGGGGTGGCTATTGCGCACGTCTCCGCCCAAGCACAAGATCTCGCTGAGTATCAAGTTCAGCTGCATGCAAGTCAGCAAGTTCAAGCGCCCAGCAGCAACAGCTTTACACTGAAGCTCGGGTCCAACAAGCACTGGTCGAATCTGAAACAAGAACAGAGGCGCTGATGGAGACGATTCGGGCAACGCAAATCGACCCGGCCGCGCTTGAACAGCACGTCAACTCGAAGTTGCAATATGCAATATCCGCTGCAAACGATGTTGTTCAGAATCAAGCCCGAGCCGTGGCGGAAGCGCATGTTGCTCATCATGCCGAAGTTAATGACGCAAAACTTGAAAATGCGTTCAGTCAGCTTCGTGATCAGCTTTTGTAAGCCTGGAGCTGCGGATGCGTGAGCGCTTAGCTGCGTACATGGATCAGGTTGGTGAGAAGGTCCGCCTCGCAATTGTTACACAGGGTCACGAAATGCAGTCCATGATAGAGAAGCAAATGGACGCGATCCAAGCGCACACGGCAATGCAGACAACTCATGCGAAGAGCACCGCAGAGAAAAAGGCAAACTCCATCGTCCGTCGCCATCAAGCAGAAGAGCACGCCGTTCACAAAGAGATGAAGGTGATCGTGCATCAAGCGATTGCGAAGTGCACGGAACAAGCGGTCGGGGCTGCTGAGTGCTGTGTGCGTGAACTTCTACCTGCATTGACCACCCAGAAAAATTCCCACGCTGTGCCACATTCAGCTTTTCTGGAATACAAAGCTGTTATATTGCCGCAAACAGCTCGATTGAAGAGCAGCATACCCCTAGACCGAGATGCTGTTGCACACGCTATGTCGTCTAACGACGATAAGAGCTCGTCGTCAGAAAACAACAATGATGAAGACACTCGATCCGCACCGGAAAAGAAACGCTGGAATTGATGTCAATGCTACGGGCTGCAAAATCCACTTTCAGATCGACTTTAGCAGCACGTCCAAGCTTGAAGGATACGAGCAAGATAAGGTTGTTGAGCGGGCACTTTCTCACTCTCGTACTCTCATGTGAAGTACAAAGCTACGCTCAATAGCCAAACCCAAAACGAAGAAGCTGCCTCGTAATGGACGAGATCTACCAATGCCGGAAAGTCGTACGAAACGCCGTGGTGAGGACCGCAAAACGCTTGCAAATCAAAATGCTAAGGATGCCCCGAAACTTGCTGCCATGTTCAGAGTTCACAAGGTTCTATGTAAAGCAGAAACAGACTAGGATTTGAGAAGGAACGAGAGCTACATATGTGATTAAGTGAATCATGAATTGTTATAAAATGACCTTGCAGTTCTCATTTGCTTTGGGCCTGTTACGCTTCGATGTCATCGTCTTCGTTTTCGCGCTTTCAGCCGAAAAGTACCCACTCAGCAGCTCGCAGCCCTCTGTGTCGTCGTCTTCCATCCACACCTTGACATTGGACGGGATGAACATGTCGATATAGCGCCCACGAATCCTTGGACACTGTGTCACATCGACATAATGGCGATTGCAGTTTAGAAATGTTGACATATCCACGTTGTGAGGGGCAATGGACCCACGTTGTGGGGTTACCAGTTGGCCCGCTGTACCAAAGTCGCGCTCAATTTGTGCAGACGGCGATCGTATCGCGTAGAGGATGCGTGTCATTAGCATCAGAAACTTGTAGGTACCGCTCTCTGCTTGACGCTTCCAAAACTCCTGCACGGTCTCCAGGCGCAACTTGCATTTGTATGGTATCCTACTTCATTTCCGACAGTAGATGGCAAGTCTTCTTGCGGAACCCCAGAAATTTACACCCCGTCGCCTGCGGTTTTAGCGGCCCTTCGCACCAAATGACCCCCAGTAAAACAAGGCAACGGGTTCTCAGTTTTGACCAATGGAGAAGGGAGACATGGCTGAGATTTCGAGCCTTTCGAGAGTGCCAGAGAGACTGGTGAAACCGCAGACAGCAGATTGGAGATGAATCTCTGGAGATCGCGGTTTCATCTCTCGTTTCAGGAGATTTTGCTGAGGAGACGGTAGTACCGGTAGTACCGTCTCCCATTTCTGACTGGAGACGGTAGTACCGGTAGAACTGTCTCCCGTGGAGCAATCTCGTCCGAGGCGTGATATTAACCTTAATCTGTAAAATATGAATACAATGCCGTGCTGTCGCCCGGAAGAGCTCTGGATTTTACGTTTTGTGTGGTTTGATGTGTACTGAGTGGGATTGGTGTTCAATCACTGTCTCATGTTGTGTAGAGATAGAAACAATTTATGAAGTACGGTATAAACAAACAGGGGATGCAACGTAAAAGATGAAGTGTCGATGTGAGGAGTATGAACAGGAATTACTGGAGAGAGGTGTAGTGAGCCGGCGTTGTGAAAGTTGTAAGCAGCGAGCTTCGATGGAGCGGAGGCGGGTTCGGACTCGAAGAAGACGTGATGCTGAGTTGAAGCAGGATGAAGTAGTGTCTGATTGTCGAAAGCGGAAGAAAAGACACGGGAGGAATACACAGGGTATTACGGGGTGTCGTAGGGATCCGAGGATAGCGGAAAATAATGCTGAGCTGTGTGAACGAGTTGAAGGACCTTGTGTAATAAGTGAGGGAATGATACCTGCTGAGGAGGCGCAGGTTTCTCGCGGTGAAGAAGCTGGAGGTGGAGATTCTAGCGAACATCATGTTGATGGGGTCATTGGAGCTGTGTCTACAGGCGTGATGGAGCGAATATTCGATGATTGCTCGGCAAAGTTGGCAAGCGATCAAATGGAGGAATGGGTGTGCTGTGTGTGTGATTGCTTCTTTCCATCATGTGAGATGGTAGTGAAGCTGATTTCGAGATGTGGACAGTTAGTTGAGGCTATGCAGAATCGTTTGAAACCACCGGATGATGTGACCCCGAATATACGTGATTACTACAGTGTGTCGGATATTTGCCCAGTTTTGAGAGGCCTGTTGCTGTCTGGGAAGGGCATTGACGGTGAAGGGAATGATGCGAAGATGCGGCTGTGTCGGTCGTGTTTGGTGTCATTATCGAATAAGCGATTGAAGAAGTGTTCCAAGTTTTCTATTGCGAATGGGCTATTTATTGGTGAACTACCTGAAGTGTTTGCAGATACTACAATGACGGAGAATGCCATGCTTAATCGAGCGCAGCCAATGCGTTATTTAGCTGTCGTTCGTGGCGGTAAACATGCAAGCTTACGGTCGCATGCGTACATGTTCCGAGCGAATCCTAACTGTCCTGCACAGTTGCTCTTTCACCAAGTAATATCTGAGGGTATGATACGAGTCGTGTTGATTGGTGCAATGACGTCAAGGCAAAAAGCTCGGATGATGAAAAAGTTTGAGGTACGAAGCGAACGCTTGAGAGATCAGTTATCTGGGTACCGAGAACATAACATTAAGTTCAAAAACATTGATTCGATGCAGATTGGTAATGATGGGATCGAAACATCGGTGGTAATTGATCGGGCAGTAGCTTGCGAAGCTAGTTCAGAAGAGCAAAATGACAGTGATATCCTGGATGATATTCAAGCCGCTGACGATCTCGATGCAGCTACGTGGCGGTTCAATGCACCTGTACCGGCTCACGAACAAGTTGCTTGTGTGGAAGATGAAGCTTGCGAACAGCAGTCGGTGGGTATTGCGACTGATTTTGAGCATGAAAATGTGGTCGATGGTGCATTACGGCTGCTACGAAGCGATAAAGTGATTGTGCGTCGATCAAGTGAGATCGTTTCGGATTTTGACAGTGAGTACTGGTCTCTGGTATTTTGCGAATTATTCCCGTATGGACGAGGGGGATTGGATGAAGATCGGAAAATTCCTATTGGATTGAACGAGTACATCCGATACTGTCTTCGTCTATCAACACGTCGGCATGCTCGTCATCATGGATTTTTGCTCACTGCGTTTGATGTATTAGCTCGACAAAGTGCGCTTCATGCAGAATGTCTTCAAGCTAAGCTTGCTCCGCGTACCGCATTGAATGCAGCAAGTGTGACTCGAAATGAGCTGATGACTCACTTGGAGTTTACAAAAGCACGAATGAAGTCGATGCAATCTGGTGCAGGCGAGGTTTCGGCGCCTGCGGAATATAGGAAAGTTAGTGGATTGTTTTCGAGTCTTTCAACAGGACTGCGAGAACATTGGGGTTCTAATGAAGAGCGGACGGCAGCACGAACCAATTTACTGTCTGCCACTTGCGTTCGGTCAACCAGCAATATTTTTTACGATTTCTCCTAGCAGCAGTACAACGTACCGAATTGCTAACATAGCAGGTGTAATTCCGCGGGATTTGTTGGATTCAATCGAAGCTGATGTCACACAGCATTTGGAGTTTACTCGTGCTAAGTTAGGGATGATTGCAACGGCGAATCCTGTTTCCTGTGCGCGGTGAGTCATACTGTACATGTTCTTGGTTGTTGCTCGGGAAGTGCATTACTAAGTGAGTGATGTTTTTGCTGTTGAAGGTATTTCGATCATGTGATCGATATTGCTATCACAGTGCTTCTAAACTGGAACAGGGCGGCAAATGCTTCGAAACCAGGCTATGGTATATTCGGGAAAACCAAGGCATTTTTGGATCTACTGAGTCGTAGTCATCCACCGGTGATTTGCATTGCCACATGATGATATGGGTTGCTGGGTTTCCTACAACAGTGGCTGAGTATAGTAGGCTTTGTAAGAGAGCTGAATTCAAACGAAGGCTGGTGGAGTATGTGGATTCACTTGTCACTAGTGATGTACCGCTGCATCCAGATACATGTCCGGTGTGCGAAGCTGGTGCTCTTGTGGCAACTGAAATAGAGCAGGCGGCTTACCAGCGGCCACGGAAAGGAGATTCTCGGCCGATCACAGTTCGATGCTCCGATTGCGGACGTCGATTTGGTGGCAATGAAGTGATTGATGAGCATTTGAGTCGAGTTGGTTCGAGACTTGGCGGTGATTCTGACGTATTATCAGTAGCTGCATGCTTTGCTCGTTCGGCTATTTCGAAACCTTTCACACCATTTTTTCAGCTTACTGAGTTGGAAGCTATCATGAGCACGCGATCATTACTATCATTCCAAAGCCACCATTGGTATCATTCACAGTCATGCTTTAAGCGCTCGAAGAGAACACCATCAGGCAAAATTTGTCGGATGTTTTTCCGAAAGCAAGCTGCACTGAAACGCATTGGACGTCAAGTGATTCCATAGAGCTGGGTCGGAAGTTGGGGAATGAGTATATCAATGCGCATCTCCCAGTGATCAGCAGTACATTTAAATGCAATCGCGACGTGAAGTATTTAGGAGCTGGCGAAGGTATATATGGAGCAACCAATGGTTTATATTATGCTGACATTGTTATTTTGTTTTGGTGGAGGTCCATTCAAGAGCTTCTACATGATGAAATACTGCACGAAACCGCAAAAAGAAATCGAAAATCCTGCAGCTCTTCAGCTTCATGCGTTCGACAAGGCAAATGGAAATAGTCAAGTTCTTGCAGGTGCCTTCAGTGCTGGCCGAAAGCGTACCCAGCGATGTGTTGTACTCTCTCCAATGGCCAAGAGGTGTCAGCACCGATGGCAGCATTGTATTTATTGCGAGAGTCACCGTTCTACTCTTCGCATGAATTTGTTGGACTGCACCTGGATTCTATTGTTAAGGTGTTTTCTGATGTGGAGAGAGATACTGCTGTGCTTGAAGAAGTGCAGGAAGGGACGTATAAACCTGTGAATGCTCTAATCGATTACTGTGCAAGACCAAGTGCAATGGGTGACGTTCCGTTGATGGAATTCAAACGGTGCTGGGAGAAAAAGGAATTGCAAAGGATTGTTGTTCCAGGAACAACATCCGCAGCATCGTACGCACTCTATTCATCGTCGTTCTGCTGAAGCTGTCGTGACTGTCTTCAGCTCAAGATTGCCAGATATGCGCAGGGCAGACACAACACTAGCTATCAAAGTGGAGTATTACAAACGTTTAATGGCTTTGTTTAAGCCATTTTGGGGTACTGGTGACTTTCCGACGACAGATCAGAGAGTTGTGACTACGTTTGAAAATTGGTGGAGCTCTACTAATGCAGAAGCCGCACATATCTATGCCAATCCGAGTGAAGACTATTATATATCGCGTGAACTTGCTGACACTAAGGAAGGCGATGACGTACTTCACTATCAGCACTGTGTCACAGGTGATACAGTGGAGATGACACCTCACGAGGAGGTTGATATTAGCGACGATGATTTTGACGCATCGAATATGCTGGATGATATAACAAGTGCTCAGCCAAACGAAGATCATGTAAGCGAACTCAAGCGAGGAGTAGAATCTACGGAGCTGGCATCATCAGCAATGTTATGTGACGAACATATAGAGTGTCCAATGGATATGGCTGCTCTAGATGATGCAATACAGGATCAAGAACTACTTGCAAAGGATATATCTCCAGGGGATGTATCAGGCATAAAATGATAAATTTTCCAGCTGTAGCAACGGGCATTGCAGTTATGAATGCCATCAATGGGTCAGATGAATGGGAACCTCCCCAGCTGGGATACCGAGGCAGCTTCCACCACGAGCTACTCTTCGTGAAGTTTCATCTCACTTCAAGCTCAACGAAAAGCAGCATAAAATGTTTGTGGTGGTGGGGACACGCCTTTTAGAGGCTTTGACGCTTGATGATACTTCTGCTGCGTTGAGGGAGCCGTTGGTTTCTTTTTGGGTGGATTGCCAGGAGCTGGAAAGAGTAGAGTCATTTGGGCTATCCAAAGACTTGCATCTGCGTGGGGGTGTCCGGAAGCTGTTGGTACGGTTGCGTATCAAGGGGTGGTAGCTCAAGCAGTTATGAGACAATCCATAAGTTTTTTGGCTGGAGTTTGAGTGGATTTTCAAAAACAAAGGAGGTGTCTCCAGTTCAACGCGAAAAATGGCGAAACTCAAGACGCTCATAGTTGACGAGATTTCTACAACAGATGTGAAGATTGTGGGAATGATTGATAGTTGTCTGCGGCATTTGCGAAATCAACCCAATCTACTCTTCGGTGGCGTTAATGTTTTATTATTAGGAGATTGGCTGCAGCAATTACCAGTTGCTGGTGTACCTGCCTATGTTGGTGCTCCTCCATACGTCAGAACGCAACGAGCACGAACGTTTAGTCAGGGTGGCGATTTCTTTTTCGTTCTCGAGGTATCCAGAGTTATCAGCAAGTTCGAAACGTGGTGATGTTGACTGAGAACATGCGTCACCGTGACGATCCTGAATGGCGAGACATTCTAAGTCGGTGGCGAACTGGAACTTACACTCAGGAGGATATTGATGCAGTAAATGTCGCGAGTTATGCTAGTGATTGGAGTGTTTGAAACACCGAAGATGAGTCGTTTTGTCCTATTATCGTGACTTCGAATAAGCTGCGAACTCAGTTCAATGCTCAAGCGTTACGGGCATACTGTCGGACTCACGGACAGACTTTACACAAGTTTGTGGCATAACTAACTCGTAGGCGTAAACCTCTTGGTCGTGCAAAACGAAGAAGCCTACAAACACTACGGGACGATAAGACTAATGGCATGCCTGTTGTGTTAGAAATAGCATTTGGTACACCGGTCCAATGATCGAAGAACGTATCACGGGATTTGAAACTGGCAAATGGAACTATTGGCTTTGTGGCTGGGATTAAAGTATCCGCAGGTGGTGTGGTAACTTCGAGTTTACATGCTGACGGGTATGAAGAAGTGCGTCACACAGGACCACCTGATGTAGTGTTTATCAAACTTAGGGGCTACGAGAACCGTCGTTTCTTGCCGTTCCTTCCTGATGGTATTGTGCCCGTTCGGGTGCGACGTGAGAAGGGCGTGCATGTGCAGCTACCAAATCGTGGGTTCTCCATTGCCATTGAGCAGACTCCATTAACCCCAGCGTTTTCCCTTACCACTGAGAAGTGCCAAGGTATGACGGTTGACAAGATGATGCTTGCGCCTCTCGGCACAAAACAAGGAAAACTCCGCAGCGATCCTCCTTTTATGTGGCGGCTACGAGAGTTAGGTCGCTTCGACAGTTATATCTGATGGAACCGCTAGAGTTAGATACTTTATTGTACTTTAAGCCGGTTCCTGCTGCTGTTGATGAGACGGAACGACTTGAAGGTCTCGAGACATCATAACTGCATTCATCAGTAGGCTTTGGAAAAATATTAACTTGACTTAAAAGAAATGCTAACGCTTCTTCCTTCCTGATCACATTGCATTTCGAATTCCTTTGTTGATGAAGCGTTGTTAAACATCGATCGTTTGTGGCCAGTCATGTGGTAGCTGGTGCGGTCAGGTTTCATTCACGCGTCGGGGAGTCGCTGAATATCGTCACTGTGGCAAATTCCACCCAGAATGCCGTTCCACACCGAAATTTCTTGCAAGTCTCGCAGTTGGAGCTGAGCACCCAGCACGAATTTGGAATCGTTCAGTGACGCACCCCAAACCGTCACTCGGAAGTTGATACTTTGTTGATTCATGTGAGTCAGCAGCTGCACTTCTTTCGCGACGAGTTGGAATTCTTCACTTGAGCAGTCATCAACCATGCGCAGGTGAATACCACGTGAAAACTCTGACTTTCCGTAAAGTCGCATCGTTGCCTGCACAGGGCTCGGAGTTCCCTCAATCGGGCTTGTGGCATGTTCACGGAGTTTATCAACAGTAGTGTAGTGGTCGCCTTGTTGCTTATCCGAGCGGAGGTCACGGATTTTTTGAAGAAGAGACATTGGTTGATGGTTCTTGGAGATATGCTGAGTTAGGGTGGGTCCTCACAGCGATACAAATCGCGGAATGAGCTTGTGTTCTGCAGCTTTGTACCTGTATGGGACGTGCATTTACAATCAACCGACATGGGCGAACCGGTCGTTATAGTCTTTTAAAAAGTTGCGACGAGAGCACGATTGTTCGTCACTGAAGAAAATAATGTTTGTTGACCATCTGCGTCTTGATACGCATAGTTTTTTACCATCGTAGTGCCTCTCTAAAGTGTGTTTGGTGTGTTGCATCGTATCGTCAGTGCGGGAACTAAGGCAGTATAAAGGTATTGTAGTCAGACCACATAAGCAAGCTGAAGAAAGGTATTTACGCAGCCAACGTTGAAGCGCACACTTGGGATCGGACATCATGCTGGAATGGTTTTAAGACCTATTCCCAGCTCCAAGGGTATTGTTTGGGTAGACGTCAGAGCCCTTTCTCCCTAATGGCGCCATGTCAAGTTGAAGCTGTGTCGCTGGCTATGAATGTGTCGAACCTGAAGCCAATTTACTGGAAATGCAGAAGGATGATAGCGAAGATATTGGTATTATCGTGGCACCACCAGCGCCGCAAATTCATCAAGATGGCCAACTGGTTAGCGAACCAGCCTATGATGACAACGGACAAACATGAAACCCCTGAGGTGGATTTAGATCCACGGCGCTGCAAGCGACTTCGCCGGGCAGCAGTTTCGTCGCGCTTTATCCTACAACTGGCAAACGGCAGCCAAACGTGATGTCGCTTCATTGTCACAATAGTGAGTGTTTGTCGTGAATGTTTGTCTTTGAATGCGTATTGAGTTACAAGCAACATAATCAGATCTCCGCTAAGATCCCGTAACAACTCTGGAATAAATCCAGAGAACATGTACTTTAAGTGTAACGTTTGAAGATCGGCTCACATGGCTACATTTGGAACCAGATTTTTCGAATCAGACGTACTCAGATCAGCTCCTCGTCTGATTCTATCATTAAGAATGCGGCGCTATAACTCGTCTCCTAGCAGCCTCGTGGACGCCGCCACGTGCGTGTGGAACCAGTACTACCCAGAGGATCACAGCATCGGCATCCGACAGCCGGGCGAGACCCGCTCGGCGCAGTATTACAGCCCCATCAGCGACACCGACGGGCGGTTCCAGGCCGCCATGACGTTTCTCAACTGCTTCAGAGACGGCGAGCAATGGGCGCCGCTGCTTCAAGTACTGCGTTGCATTCTAACAACTACTTTGAAGTATTTACTAAAGTTTTATTTAATAATTATTATTGTGCTGCAGTGTGACCTGACGCAGGCCAATGTGACGGTGGTGTGGCTGCACTACACGGAACTCATCCGGACAGGGACTGCAGACTTTGAGCGAGCGGTGACGGAGAATATTGACGACGTGCTGCTCTGTCTGAGCATTGCGCTGTGTATACGGCGGCATGAGCTGCGAGTGGGCGCTGAAGAGGACGTGGCCAGGAAACGCAGCGTACCGGTGGATCGCACCAAGATCACGGTTCGACTTCATGGAGTGACGCCCGTGCTGCCGATTGCAGCGCTGAAAGCCGACGTGGTGAACCAGTTCGTTAGTGTCGTGGGGACGGTGGTGAGAGTGAGCGCGATCAAGCCATTGGTCACGAGGTGCGACTTTGTGTGTGCCAAGTGTAATGAGGCCACATCGAGAGCATTCCCGGACGGAAAGTTTATCCCACCGCAGAGCTGTCAAAACTCGCCGTGTCGAGGCAGGACATTGCTACCAAATCGGTCGTCGGTGGATACGGTGGACTATCAGAAGATCAAGTGCGTGAAAGCGAGGTTTTCGAGGTGACTGCTTTGGTATTTTGCTGACGATCTGCATTGGTTGTTGTGAAGGCTTCAGGAGATGGAGACGACAGATGTCGGTCCTGGCCGCATGCCTCGAATGGTAGGCAACCCGGCGATGGAATTATAAACTATTGTTACGATGCTAAGTGTGCTTGCGTTTGCCCCACAGATCGAGGTGGAGTTGTGTGAAGACCTTGTTGACTCTTGCATTCCGGGTAACGTAGTAACAATCTCTGGGATTGTCAAGAGCATCAATTCGGAAATCCACGAAGGAAGATACGGCAAGCGTGCACAAGCTAACAGCTTGTACATTCTGTACATCAGTGCAAACTCGGTAGAAAACTCAGCCAAGGTTCGTTTCGTGTTTGCCTGGTGCTTTGATGTGCTAATTGCTGATCCCATTTCGTCTTTAGGTTGAAAAGGATAAAGACAAAGCTTCAGATATCGATTTCACGAAGGAGGATCTGGAGCAAATCAGCAATATCATCAACCAGGGCAATGTATTCGACCACATTGTGCACTCCTTGTGCCCTGGAATCTACCGCAACGACATCGTCAAGGCCGGCCTTGTCCTGGCGCTACTCGGTGGAACACGAAATTCTGACGAAAAAGACACAACGTGCGTGCGAAGAGCAGACTCGCATGTGCTAGTTGTGGGAGATCCTGGGTTGGGCAAAAGTCAGATGCTTCGGGCTGTGTCCATGGTTGCACCAAGAGCTGTGTATGTTGGCGGTAACACAACCACCACGACGGGGTTGACTGTCACAATGGTGAAAGATGGATCCGGTGACTATGCGCTGGAGGCTGGTGCTCTCGTGCTTGCGGACCAAGGCGTATGTTGTATCGATGAGTTCGATAAAATGGGAGTCGACTATCAGGCCCTGCTTGAAGCGATGGAGCAGCAAAGTATCAGCATCGCGAAGGCAGGAATCGTGTGCAACTTGAACGCACGCACGTCCGTCATCGCTGCCGCCAATCCTAGTGGCGGACACTATGATCGTAGTCGATCAGTGGGTGAGAACCTCAAAATGAAAGCAGCCTTGCTTTCGCGTTTCGACCTTGTCTTCATCCTGCTGGATCGGCCAGACGAAGAGCGGGATCGACTGCTGTCAGAACACGTGATGAACTCGCACGTACGCAAGCGGAAGTCAAGGAAGCGCACTCGAGCTGGCAGTGCATCGATGTCTTGGAGCTCTAACAGTTACGCCGATGAACCACCAGCAAGCGGCTACGAGGAGGCTGCTGCGATACCAGGCCACCGTTTGCTGTCACACCGTCTTCGTCAGAACGCATCCGAGTTCAGCATGAACCCCATCCCTCTATACTTTGTGCGCAAGTTCATTGCCTACGCGCGTCGATACGTGCATCCGCGACTGTCCTCTGAAGCGGCCGCGGTGCTCCAGAAGAAGTACTTGGAACTGCGTTCAGCGGGCGAGGGCCAGCAAAACCCGACCGACAGCATTCCGATCACAACGCGCCAGCTCGAGTCGCTGATCCGTCTTTCCCAAGCTCGTGCGCGAGCCGAACTGGCTGAGACAGTATCAGCGGAGCACGCCCAAGACGTTGTTGACATCATGCAAGAGTGTCTGCTGGACACGTACACGACGGAGGACGGCAATCTGGACTTCGGTCGCAGCGGAGGCATGAGTCTGGCCAAGAAGGTGAAGGCGTACGTGGCGCGGCTCATGAAAGCGGCAGCCAGACGCAACACGTCCTTGTTCTCCATGGACGACTTGCTCGAAGTAGCCGACAGCATGGGGCTCAAGGTGGACGACTTTCGGGATTTCGTCGACATCCTCCGCAACGAGTGCTACCTTCTGAAGAAAGGTCCTGGACAGTTTAAGGTGCAGGTGTCGTCGTACAACATGATGTGACCAAGCATAGAGAAGTGACTGGTACCTCTATTCCATTCCGTCTAATTGAACGAGGGAAGTTAGTTACTCGAGGTTGAGCTTCTCGCGACGGGCCTGGACCTCCTGGTCCACGATGGCCTGCGGTCTCTCGGACGAGAAGAGGTCGTGGCCAGCCTTTTGCTCTGCAGGAAGGCAGCAAGGGAGTGTTAGAATTTGGGGGGTTGATACAAGAGACGATGGGACGCACGCTTGCGGACGACGGGGTAGGCGCAGATACCGAGGCAGATGGACGTACCCACAAACACCTTGCCGCCCTGGCTGATGGGCAGCTTCTGGAGGAACGTGTACAGCATTTTGGTGGGCGGAGGCTCAGAGCTTTGCTTGTGGTGCGTGTCCAGACGCTGACCTGGAGAATGGACTACTTTTGGAACAATCATGCAATAGGAGAGGTTTAAACCCTCTTCAAGATGATGGGCTACATGTTGAAGTGAGCCATGATGGCGCGGAAATGGTTCCTGCTAAGATGGCAACGTCGTGAGCTTGTCTGCTGCTGTTTCCGTGAATATTGAAGATGCTGATGCTTTGCGGGATGTGGTGTTTGTCAAAGTTTCTTGTGCTCTCCCTGCGAATGACATCGCGGCCGACCTCGCTGTCTTCACCGACAGGGCGGCATTCGACGCGAAGCAGAAGCTGCCCAAGTCCTCGTCAGCAGTGACCCATCTCGGGAATCGTGAAGACAATGCGTTCATTGTACAAGGGCCTCAGCACGCAGAAAGCGTTATTTCAAACTTCCTGACACTCGCGAAAAGTTTGTGGCCATGGAAGAAGACGAAGGTCAAGCAGGTGCTGAAATGGGTGTGTGTTTCAGACTGTAGCAGTGATATACAACCACAACTTGATGGAGCACCACACTGTGGGAAGTGTGGTGCTTTTGGCGTTGAAGGAAGAGATGACAGATTTTGAAGTCGTTGTTCGCAATGCTGAGCTGGACTTTGCGATTTTGAAGTCGTCCAAACCCATACCATTCATTGCTCCATGGAGCGAAAGTCCAGATGATCTGGAATCACGTTACGATCTTATGTTGCCATCGTTTTGACTAAGAATTAACGAATACCAAGCACCGTTCAAGGGCAAACTGGGATTTGCACCGGCAGCGTGCATCACTGTCAATTCTCACAGAAGACATATCGTGTATTCGTGTCCAACGTACATGTACGCTGGAGATTCTGATGCCGCACTTATCGTGAAGGATGGATACCTTGTCGGTATCCATTTGAAAACAATCTATGCACTCCGCGAAGAGCTTGACCGGAAGAAAGCCATCAAGGATCGTTTGAACGATGTGGAAGAGTCTATGGACATCATTGTGAGAAGCGGACTACATGTAGCGCAAGGGTGCTCAGGTCGGCAAGTATTTCGGTGAGGGCTAAGCAACGATCCGTTTCCGTTGCGTGGAGAAAATTGATGACGTTACTGGATGTTCCTAACCTTACACATGTAACAGGTCAGTTAAAAGAGATTCCTGCCGCAGCTTACTTCCTGGCAGGAAATTCCTATGCAAGCAGAGATTGGCCCCCACATGACGGACACCATTTCCTCTGCAGTGATGATGTTGCCCATCAGGGTGGACTGACAACCCCATAGCCTATCTGATATCGACGACCCACCGTTGATCTCGAAACCGAGAGCGTATGGACGACTTTTTGAGATCAACAGTGGGGTCGCGAAGGTGCCCTACCGTTGTTTAAACTTGCTCGAGGCTTATAAGTCATGTGCTTCATACCGAAGTTGTTGTCCTACACTCTCAGAACGTGTATTAATAGACAGCAACATTGTACGCTTCCTGCATCAACAGAGAGCACAACCCTCGAACTCCCCACCGCATTGTCGCGCGAAGAAAGTGCCGATGAGCAACGACACCTCGACGTTCGCGACTTCGACATGTCGCCAGCGAGCAGGTCCTGCATGTATTATAGGATGCAACATGTTCAGGAGGGCTCGACGTCAGTGAAGCTCGACGCAACACACCCGTCCGCCACAACAGCCAGCTGCAACGCACCCGGCAGCAGCGACATCTCGAAAGCGGCGGACCCCGTTTACTCCACACGTAGACAGCGCACCTGCGAGAGGCCCAAATATCCTGCACGCAGGCAAAGCAAGCCCTGCACTGCAGCACTGGCGATACATGTAAATGCCGTCATCATGCCGGCAAGTGTTAGTGAATCCTGCGACATGTGCCACATAACCTACGCAAACGCATAACCTGTAAGATCCGATGCGTGTCCACGAGGGAGGAAGCGGCGCTTTCCAGAGTCAGAAAGAGATCGAGCTTCGCATCGAGGAGCTCCAGGACCCGCAGTCGAGCATGGAGGGCGCGCGCCAAGGCCTGTTCTCGCCCACGAACGCCGACGGCCTGGGCCCCGCCGCAGCCGCCGCCGCCGCTGCGACGCCCACCACATCCCGCTCGCGCGCCTCGCTCAGCAGCAAATTGAGTCTGGCGCCGGACGACGCGTTCGCGCGCGAGCCCGAGTGCGGCGTGTGCACCAAGTCCTTCAACATCCTGCGACGCCGCCACCACTGCCGCAGCTGCCACATCGCCGTGTGCAAGGAGTGCGGGCGCAAGGCCGTGGACCGCAAGAAGCCCGAGCGCGCGCGGCCGCAGTGGTACTGTCTGGGCTGCCTGGACGAGGACGCGACGCTCGAGGTCACGGGTTCGCGGCCCTCGGCCAGCAAGCGCCGCAGCTTCTCGACGTCCTCGTCGTCCTTCGCGCCCAGCAACGCGCCGCAGGTCACTAATGTGAATTTGTGTGGAGTTGTGGAAAGTTGAAGTGGACGGATTTCTAACGGTTTTGTGCCTTTTGATGGACAGTTAACGAGCACGGCCAAGTTTTGCATCGAGTGCGGCTACGAGCTGCCGTCACGCGTCAAGTTCTGCATTGAGTGCGGCACGTCTGTGAGGCAGCAGGTGCTGTCGCCTGTGAGTGTGGACGGAGTCGGCGCTGCAGAAGCAGATCGAGGCAATCGCGGCTTCCGCGACTCGCTGGGTACGAACCTCATGGTCATTGACGAGCACAGTGGGTCACCGACGGAGCCCACGGATGGATCGGAAGATGATGCACTAGTTGAACAGGAGCCCGAGGAGGACGATCCGGTGGAGAAGAAGGTAGAAGTGGCGATGCCGGTAGGTGATGAAGATGCAGCGACGAAGGCCAAGGAGTATGAGGAGCTCGTGGCACAATTGCAGGCAGAAAACGAAAAGCTGCGAACTCGTGTGGAGAAATTTAAGCACAAAATCTCGGAAGCGGAGCGTCGTCGGCAGGAAAGAGAAGAGGAGCATGCTCGCGCAGTGTCCGAGGCAACTGCAGCTGCAGTCGCCGCTGCAACGGCTGCTGCACAAGCCCAGGCTAACAACCGCAGCGTGTCGGAACCGGCGCCAGCACCCGGAGCAGTAGCACCTACTTCCAACGGAATGGGCGTTGCTGCAAAAGATCACCCGGACTACTTGAAGTTTTTCAAGCTTCTGAAGATGGGTCTACCTGATGAACAGGTCAAGCTAAAGATGGAGGCGTCGGGCATTGATCCTTCGATCCTCGATGCCCCTGATGCGATTATTGGAGGCGCTGCGCCAAGTGTTGGTAGTGCACCATCCACTTCTGCACCGAGTGGTGGAACCCTGGTGAAAGATGACGAGCAGTATGCTAAGTTTTTCAAGCTTCAGAAGATGGGGATGCCTGATGAACAGATCAAGCTGAAAATGAGTGCGAGTGGTCTGAACCCGGACTTGCTTGATACGCCGGATGCACCAATGCCCGGTTCTGTCGCGCCAGCGGCGGCATCTAGCCAAGTGATGACCGTGAAAGAAGATCCAGCTTACGAGAAATTCTTTAAACTGATGAAGATGGGCATGCCTGCCGAGCAAGTAAAAATGAAGATGAGCGCCGCAGGCTTGAATGCGGACTTGTTGGACACACCGGATGCACCGTCACCCAACCAGAAGTTAGCTGGCAGCAGTGCTGGCGGCGGTCTTCTTTCAGGACTCCCCAACAGAAGCGGTGAAGGTGGACCCATCGGCATTGAAAGCAAGTTTGGCCTCAAAATTAAACAACAAAGCAGCGCCCAAGAAGCCAGAGGAGCCGCAGCTCCCGAAGAAGAAACCGTGAAGCCGAATGTTGAGTTGCGACCATTGTTTTGGACCCGCGTGCCGGTAAATGTAGTTAGTAGCACCGTGTGGATGAAGCTGAACGACTCGCACGCCGAGATGGACGTGGACGAGATGGAGTGGATGTTCCGTAAAAACCCGGTGGATGCGTCGAAAAAGATGGATGAAAAGAAGAAAGAAGCGGATAAGATACCAGCCCAACCCAAGGAAGTGCTTTTGTTTGATCCGAAGAGACAGCAAAATGTGTCCATCGCCATTGCTCGATTTAAGATGTCGTCAGAGGATATCAAGAACGCTATCTACGCTTTGGACGGGCAGAGACTGGGGTCAGAAGTGCTGAATGTACTCATTTCGATCTCTCCCACGTTAGAAGAGATTGACATGCTCAAGAATTACGATGGAGATGTAAAGCTGCTTGGAAACGTTGAGAAGTTCTTCCTTGATCTGCTGACCATTCCGCGCTATACCCAGCGTATTAAGTGTTTCAGATACAAGCTACAGTTCGAGAATCGCATCCTCGAAACCCAGGCACAGTTGGATACATTAGTTGCTGCTACGGACCAAGTGGCTGAAAGCGATAAGTTCCGTCGCGTTCTGGAGCATATTTTGGCGATCGGCAACTATTTGAACGGTAGCACCCCTCGTGGTGGTGCGTACGGCTTTAAGCTGGACACTCTTATGAAGTTGCACACGCTGAAGTCGGTCGATCCTCGTGTTACCTTGATGCACTTCCTGTTGCGTCAGCTTGAAGAGAAGTCCCCTGATGTCATTACCTTCGCTGGAGAAGTACCTCATATTGTAGAAGCGAAGAGACTGTCTCTTGATCAGCTGCGCGCTGATCTGTCGTCCTACAATACTGAGCTAGCTATGCTGAAAGGTCAAGTGCGTGCGTCCAAGAATGATCACATTGAGGGTGACAGGTTTTACGAGGTAATGACTCCGTTTGCAAAGGATGCAGAAGATGTGCTGGAAGAGCTGGGACGTGATTTTAACGGCCTGGAAACTTGTTATCAAGAGCTTGTTAGCTCCTTTGGCGAGGATCCACGAAAGGTTGGCCCCATGGAATTCTTTAATATCCTGGACGAGTTTGTGACGGAGTTCAAGAAGGCTTACCGCCAAAATCAGACGAAGGAATATCAAACTATCTACGAGGAGGCTTCAGCGGCACGTGCTGCTGCTGAGGCTGCAAAGACCGAGCGATTAAAACAGGAGGCGGAGGAACGCCAACGGCTGGAAGAAGAACGACAGCAAAACTCGCAGGAGACCAAGGCGATCTATGCTGAAATTATGTCCATCATCACCACGTGGGCTGGAAAGCACTCGCCAGGTAACGAGGATGCAGTGATCGAGCAATTTAAGGAATCATCGCGGAAGTTTGGCATAGATGACATCACAGCTGATGAATTTTGTGACCAAGTGCGGCAGTGCGTCGGATCGAAAACGGCAGGCAAAATCATTCCAAACAGTGCAAAACTTCTGTCTGACGAAGAGAAGCAGGATGTGCTACTAGAGGCGTTTGCTCGATTCAAGGATCAAGTGAAGAAAGAGAAGGTGTCGAAGAAACAACAGCGCAACTCACTAGTATCCCCACCGTCCGAAGGGCGCGAAAGAGCAGGATCCTCTTCGGCTGGTCGCAGACGCAATAAAGTGATGGTCCCGCTTCCTATAAAGGACGTCGAGCCCGTGGTCGGAGAAGAGGCCCAGCTGCTTCACAAGTCCATCTTGGAATCTGTGCTGACGGCATTTGGTGGCGATCCAAAGAAAATGAAGTCGTTCACGTCCCATACTCGCAAGTATGGCAACGAGCAGATCACGGCGCACGAGTTTTACCAGTATTTAATGGATTCGTTCGATCCTGACTTTGTTGGACGCCTGGTGCCCGACCTCGCGCGTCTGCTGCAGGATTCAGAAAAGCGCCACGCACTCATTCGTGCACTGTGTGAAAGTGCACCGGGTTGGGCAAAGTTTGCGGGTCTATAGAATGGCAGTTTGTGGGGGACAAGAAGGTTGTTACTGTCGAGGATTTTGCGAGGCCAGTATGCAGTGGTTCTGGAGCTTGCCGCTCCACATTTTTATAAAGAAGATTACAGAAGTCGCTGGGCGTTGCCGCAGCCAATTTTTAACTTGCTGGAGTCAATGCAACGAGTGGTATTGGGAAATTGAATTGAATGCTAGTGCTAAGCACGAAGGCTGTTTGAGCTGCTCTGCTGCGACAGCGGGAAGTCGCTGTAGTGCTTAGGCTTGCGCACCGCCGGGTCGGGCAGCGCGGTACCCTTTTCCTGCTTGGCGCGCCATAGATCCTGCTGGTCCTTGAGGCCACGCACCCACCGCTTCATGTCGCCCTTGCTCTCGGCGCGCAGGAAGTAGCTGCGTTCGGGGTCTTGACGACGAAGCTGAACACGCCGTGGTCGCCGTTCTCAAATCGCCGAATGGATTCAATGCCCAGGAGGTCGATGACCTTGGACGCTTCCTGCGAGTTTTCGTGCTGGTAGTACTTGAGCCTCATGCCCTCGAGAGCGAAGAAGCGCTTGTTCCATTGGGGGTCAGCAGCCGCTCCGTGGATTTCATTTTGAACAGGTAGCCGCTGATGGGAACGGGGCCGCGTTCAGATGGAGTCTTCATGTTCGACGTCGTTGACTGGGCAGATGCCGCTTAGTAAGTTGGTGGCAAAGGGCAAAGTGCGAAGCCCAACGCGCAGAGCCTTAGCATCTTGTCGCGACTATTATTGGCGGATGACGTTGAAGTTCTCATTTAGATCGAATCTCTTACTTAGATTCTAAATCAAGACCTTCTATTTTTAGAAGGCTCACAAACGTCCCATAACAGTTAATTAACATTTGCTTAACTGTTGAGATACGTCGTTGTCGCTGACGCCGATGCCGCATATCCTGGTACTGCTCGCTACGCTGCTGTGTCTAGCCGCTTCTCCAGCCATGGCATCTACTGTTCGACAGCTGACACTGCACGTGGAATTGCAACAGCAGCTCGGACTGCCGGAGACTCCGATGACCCTGAGACTGCCATACCTTCCAGACTCATTGACAGAGCTACAGAGTGAGCTCCGCCAGCGCTTAACAGAGCGTCTTACGGAGAATACAAACAATGAACAATTATCTGCTGAATTGGAGATGGCGATCGAAGTATACGACCAGAAGATGCAGCAGTTCGCGCCGCTCAAGGAGCTCCGACAGCTCGGACGTCGGTCGAGACTGAGCGTCGCGATAACCAACGCAGACGACCTGTTTCCAGATCATACGTGTCTAGCACTGCCGTCAAAGATCTTTGGGTTTGATGCGGCGGAGGGTGGGAAGTTTGCGATCGATGGGAGGGTGGTGCATATCGAGGAAGTGGGCAACTCCGGCAAGGGCACGGGCTTGACGACGTGGGACGGATCCGTCGTGCTGGCGAAGTATATCGAGCACCGGCGCCGTGATGATGTTGCTGGGAGCCGAATTGTGGAGCTGGGCGCCGGAACGGGACTAGTAGGTATCTCTGCTGCGCTGCTCGGAGCTCGACAAGTGATTTTGACAGACCTCGACTACGTCGTCGACAACCTCGCCAAGAATGTGGCTGGGACGATGAAACGTGCAGCTAGTGAAGGCAGGTCTGTTGAAAGCGACGTCTCCACGCAAGTGCTCGACTGGTTCAACCCGCCGACGAATTTGGGAGACGTTGACTTTTTGCTGGCGTCGGACGTCGTGTGGGTCGAGGAGCTCATTCCGCCGCTCGTGGCGACCTTCGACGTGTTGCTGCATCATTCCGCCGTGAAGACGCGAATCCTCATGTCGTATCAGAAGCGCAGCATCATGTCGGACCGACTGCTCTTCAGCGAGTTGGAGCGGCACAACCTCGTCAAGACCCGCGTCCCAGCCGCAGCCTTGCATCCGGAGTTTTCCACCGACCGCATCGACGTGTGGGAGATTGAGCGGGGCGTAGGAGAGCGAAGCAACTGGAAGGCCGTGGTCGAATAGAGGAAGCGGCCAAATAGCAAAGCCGCAACAACTGCTTCAACTGCTTCGATCGTACTTCAGAAGTAATCTGCACAGCGACGCCGGGCATCCTATCAATTTCGACTGGCCGTGACCAGCAGCGCGTGGTCAAGTTCAAATCCTCAGATACACTTGCCCCTTGACAACTTATTTAATTGGTAAATTGATCCTCTTCGTCTGTCCAATCTAAGCTTAATTGACTATCACACTCAATTTCCTGTGAGATGTAAATAGTTAAAGGGTCAAGTGACTGCAACCGATCTTGGACGGTGTGTGCCATTCCCGCACTTGCCCAGTTCCAGTCACACGATGCTTGGCTTCCTGCGCGCCCCCGCCCGTCGTGCAGCCTTCCTGGCGCGTCGCCACGCCTCCTCCGAGAGTCTGCAGTGGGCCGCCGCCATGAACCAGCCGCTGGCCCAGTCGGACCCGGAGCTCTTCAACATCATCGAGCTCGAGAAGCAGCGCCAGCGCGACTGCATCAGCCTCATCGCGTCCGAGAACTGCACGTCTGTCGCAGTACTGGACGCATTGGGCTCCGTAATGTCCAACAAGTACTCGGAGGGTTACCCAGGAGCACGCTACTACGGCGGCAACCAGATCATCGACCAGGCCGAGGAGCTCTGCCGTGCACGCGCCCTGGAGGCATTCAACCTCGACCCGGAGCAGTGGGGAGTCAACGTGCAGTCGCTGTCTGGATCGCCTGCCAACTTCCAGGTGTACACGGCACTGCTGGCACCGCACGACCGCCTCATGGCGCTGGACCTGCCCCACGGCGGCCACTTGTCGCACGGCTACCAGCTCGGCCGCAAGAAGATCTCGGCCACGTCCATCTTCTTCGAGAGCATGCCCTACCGTCTGGACGAGAGCACGGGCCTCATTGACTACGACGGACTCGAGAAGACCGCCGGATTGTTCCGCCCCAAGCTCATTGTGGCCGGCACCAGCGCGTACTCACGCCACATCGACTATGCGCGCATGCGCGAGATCTGTGACCAGCAGGACGCCGTGTTGCTCGCCGACATGGCGCACATCAGCGGCCTGGTGGCGGCTGGTGTCGTGCCCTCGCCCTTTGAGTACGCGGACGTGGTGACCACCACCACGCACAAGTCGCTGCGTGGACCGCGTGGAGCCATGATCTTCTACCGCAAGGGCGTGCACCACGTGGACAAAAAGAGCGGCAAGGAGGTGCTGTACGACCTGCAGCAGAAGATCGACTTTGCAGTGTTCCCCGGTCTACAGGGCGGACCCCACAACCATACAATCGCGGCGCTCAGCACGGCGCTGCTGCAGGCGCAGGGCCCGGAGTTCAAGGCCTACCAGTCGCAGGTGATCGCCAACTCCCGTGCGATGGTGGCGGAGCTCATGAAGCGCGGCTACGAAGTGGTCTCGAACGGCACGGACAACCACCTGGCCCTGGTGGATGTCAAGAAGTCGCGTGGCGTGGATGGCGCCCGCGTGGAGTTTGTGCTCGAGAGCGCCAACATGGTGGTGAACAAAAACACGGTGCCTGGCGACAAGAGCGCCTTCGTGCCCGGTGGCATCCGTCTGGGTGCCCCTGCGCTGACAACGCGTGGTTGCACGGAGGACGACTTCGAACAGGTCGCCGCCTTCATTGACAGTGGTGTGAAGCTCACGGCTGAGCTGAACGAGCGTGCTCGCGGGCAGGGCGTGAAGAAGGTGAAGGACTTTAAGGCGTTCGTCGCCGACGACGCCGAGGCGAAGGGTAGGTGAACGCGCTGAAGTCCGACGTGACGGCGTTTGTGCGCCAGTTCCCGACGATCGGCTTCAGCGAGGAGGACATGAAGTACAAGGACTAAAGCGTCCGACAGGCAAAGTAGAGGCTTCGTTGCTGAGTGTATGAATGGCATTCCGACCTAGTCACTCCGATACTGTTCATCGCTTCGGTCCGTCTCCTCATTGCCCCGAGACTCTCTGCAAGGATGACCAAGTGGGCGATACAAGAAGACGAGGCGGCTCCTGCTCCCTGACATCTCCATGGAAGGCAGCATGATCCTCTTGACCCCTGCCGACGGCACGGAGCTCGCGACGACGTGGAGGCAGATTGAAATGGAAGCAGATGCATTGAACAATGAACTACCGTCCTTTGTGCATATCCAGCTTACAGTTGATACATGTATTTCCCCGCCTGCGAGGGATTTCAAGCCATCAAAGGCTCGATGTAGCCATTTCCGAAAGCTCCCTGCCAAATCCGATCTCGAGTGACGATCTTTGTCGCAGCGCTCTGCATCCCACTGGACTGACAGTGACTTGCGTCCGGTATGCTTGGCCGATGCATGGGAGCGCCAGGTGGCAGCGATCGAATTGCGTGCGGCTCCACGCCAGGAGCGGGTGCTGCAGGCAGTGACAGGCCCACCATTTGGCGAGGAAAATGCTCGATGCGTACCATCAGCTTAGCTTGAAGACGTCTCCATCCCGATTTTGTTGGTGCAGAACATTTACCGGCGTCGCTTCAGCTGACATTTTATTATGGACCACCGTGTACCGCTCCTCCCGGATTAGGTTTCCTCTCTGTCGTGGGTGACAGATGGCAGATGATTTTAGTATCAATTGTTTACACTTGTGGCCGGTCTCTGACTTCCGAGCATGAACTTAAACGCGAATCTGACTAGTTACTGTCTCTTTTTTCCAGTTTGCATTTTTGGCTCTCTTTTTGCTCACCGGTGGTGCCGATCTTCGCGTTCCAACTTGGAACTTCCAAGCAGCGCCGCGCTGTACAAATACCTGAACGCGTTCATATATTGAAAACATGTAACGCTGCCTGCGTTGGTAACAACAGCAACGTACGTCGTGCTGTTGTCGTTATCTTCCGAACCTATTCCAGCGCTTCCCACGCCAAATTTATTTAGCTCTCAGCAGCTTACAAAGTCCAAGTCAAATACTAGGGTTAGGGCCTTCCAGCAGATTGTTCGGGCACGAGACTGAGGGAAACCGAAGGAGGCAAAAGCAGCGAAAAGCTCTCCCATTCTGCAGCCGGCCACTTGTCGGACCAAA
The DNA here is from genome assembly GCA_012656075.1 of Phytophthora hibernalis. Classification (NCBI taxonomy): domain Eukaryota; phylum Oomycota; class Peronosporomycetes; order Peronosporales; family Peronosporaceae; genus Phytophthora; species Phytophthora hibernalis. The sequence continues at coordinate 127,733 of JAAKBF010000121.1, forward strand.
GGCAGCGCACTCCTCATCGCGGCCACCCGGCAACGGACGGACACCCGCGCACCGAAACGTCTTCGGTAGCCACAGTACCGTAGCCAGCCATGAAGAAGGAGAAGCACGGGCCCATGCAGCGTCAGCTGTCGGCGGCGCCTCCTCCGCGTCGTCGCGCGCCGTCCAACTACCAGACGGTGGAGGACGTGGCGGCTGAGCGCGGCGTGAGCATCAGTCGCCCGCCCCTGGCCAAGCTGCCCATCGCCGCCATGACGTCGGCGGGTCCCGCGCGCCCTCCGCGGCCCGGCGCCGACTCGTTCGAGCTGCTGCAGGCGAAATTCGGCTTCCAGGAAGGCAACGTGCGCAACCAGAAGGAGCATCTGGAGTGCTGGGTACTCAACTACGAGTCGCGCATCATTGAGGCGGCCGTGACGCCCGTGGATACGGAGAGCGCCATCCAGACGATCCACGCCAAGTTCTTCAAGAACTACGTCAAGTGGTGCCAGTTCCTGCGCACGCAGCCGCTGCTGCTGGACACGGCGCCGTACCCCGGAGCGGCGGAGCGTCAGATCGCGCTCTTCCTGTTGATCTGGGGCGAGAGCGGCAACCTGCGCTTCATGCCCGAGTGTCTGTGCTTCCTGTACCACAAGATGGCGGCCAAGCTGGACGGCCTGGAGAGACTGCCCAACGCACCCGACGGTACGTTTTTGCGTCGTGTGGTACGCCCGCTGTACTCGGTGGTGGCCAAGATGCGCGACGTCACTCCGCAGAAGAACGGAGCAGGTGTCGACCACAAGAACGTGACCAACTACGACGACGTGAACGAGTTCTTCTGGACGGAGACGTGTCTGCACTTCGACGAGGCCAACGTGACTGGGGCCGTGAACGCGCGCGACTACAAGTCGTTCAAGGAGCGACGCAGCTTCTGCAACCCCATCTTGGCCTTCTTCCGCATCTACTTCTTCCTGCTCGTCATGCTGCACGTGCTGGTCGTCATTGCCTACGTGGCCTATCGATCCGACCCGGACGACACGTCCGGGATCCACTTCTACGAGAACTTTTTCACGTCCGACATTTCGGACATTCGCAACCACGCCTTCTATTCCATCTTCATGACGGTCAGCGGGCTGCTCGCTGTAAAGGTGGTGCTGGACGTTTGGATCGATGGCACACGTGTTTTCAGTCGGATGTTGTACGCGGTGACGGTGTTCATCCGTCTCGTGTGGCACACCGTGTTCTTCGGCCTCTTCACGGCTGTGAACGCGGCGCCATACAAAGAAGTTGGCTCGAGCGACTTGCTCTCGATGGGTCCCATTTTCATCGGTGTGTACATGGTGCCGATCGTGATCGTGTCCATCGTGCAGATGTGCTTCCACGGTGTGATTTGGAGATCAGCTCTCCTAAGCTCGCTGGACGGGACACGTCAGCAGTACATTGGTCGCACGATGGGCCAGAGTTGGGGCAATTTCTTGTCCTACGGAACGTTTTGGACGATCATTTTCCTGTGCAAGTTCTTGTTCAACTTGCAGCTAATGGTTAAACCGCTTATCGGACCCAGCGTCGAAATCTATGGCGTGGATGTTTCCGCCGCTCAGCTTGAGAACGGTATCATCGAGTCGCAGCACAACATTGCGTTCCTGGTTGCCATGTGGGCGCCTGTATTCCTCGTGTACATTTACGACTCGCAGATTTGGCTAGCGATCGCGCAGGCCATTGTGGGGCCTGGATTGGATTCCGTCTCAAGATTGGTCACTCAGCACGGATTAACGAGTTCGTGAAGCGCCTTCATCAAGCGCCTAGTCTTTTTGACGAGAAGGTGGTGTCTGCTGCAGCCCGCGGTCAACTCGCTATCAACAACAACCCGTTGTCATCGAGTTCTGTTGCCCCTGATGCCAACAGCCGCCTCCGCTTTGCTGTTGTGTGGAATGAGATTGTGAGCAGTTTCCGTTTGTCTGACTTGTTGGATGATCGCGAGACAGCCATCCTTCAGTACCAGATTTCGGACACAGGAGCCGTTGAAGAGCCCGTTTTCTTGATTGCTGGCGAGGCACAAGCGGCCGCTGACATTGCCGCCAAGGCTAAAACCAAGCGCATGAGTGACGCACAGCTGTTCAAGGAGCTGAAAAAGGCGGGCTTACTGGGCTGCGCCAACAACTGTGTTGATATTTTGTTCCAAATTTTACGTCAGCTACTGGGCCCTGAAGACTCGGAGCTGGTTGGCGTCTTCCATCAAATCCTAGCTGGAGGCAAGGTGAGCGGCGTAGTTAATCTCACGCACATCGGATTGGTGCGCGAGAACGTGACTGACTTGCTTGCGAGCATTTTGGACTTGCCCGAGCCGGGTGTCGTTCCCGCTGGTGGCGCCTTCGGTTTCCCGCACGACCAGGTTCTGATAGTTGTGCAACGCTTGGACGCTCTACTGAAAAGTATTGAACTTATGCTGGAAGAGGAGTGGATGGCAGAAAAGTTGCGGAAGTCTACGTTTGCCAAGATGACGCCTGACCTTGCTTACCAAAAGGAACAGTTGTTGTCAATTTTTGCTGATCGCATTAGTCAGCGGGACTCGAACTCTCCCACACGTACGACGTCGCCGAGCTCGAATGAGAGTGTGGTGTCGCTTTCCACGCGACTATTCTTTTTGTTGACTTTGGATGCTGCCGATGCATTGCCTCGTTGCCACGAAGCACAACGTCGTATGAGTTTCTTCTTGAACTCCTTCACATGAAAATTCCGACGATCGACTCAATTGCAGCGATGAAGTCTTTCTCCGTAGTTACGCCGTACTACAACGAAACGGTGTTGTTCTCGGTGGACGAGTTGAACGGACGTGTTGACTCGAACCCGCTTTTCCGCAAGGTGGAGCAAAAGGGCCGTGACCTTAGCATTTTGAAGTACCTGATCACCTTCCACGATGACGAATGGGGTAACTTTCTTGAGCGTGTGGGCGTGGCTTCTATGGACGAGGCGCTTGCGGAGACACCAACGCAGGTTCGCCTCTGGGCTTCAATGCGTGGGCAGACCTTGGCACGTACGGTGCATGGTATGATGATGTATGAAGATGCACTGAAAATGTTGCGCTGGCTTGAGATTGGCTCGGACGAAAAATCTCTCACTTGGAAAAATAAAGCACATGGATCGCATTGCGGGTCTTAAGTTCTCGTACGTGACCAGTTGCCAGATCTACGCCGATCAACTTGCAGCTGGAGATTCACGCGCTGCGGATATTGACCTTCTGATGCGGAAGTACCCAAACTGGCGTGTGAGCTACGTGGATACGATCCGCCCACCCGCAGGCAGCGGCACGGAGCCGCGTTTTGACTGCGTGCTGGTCAAGTCGGATGGTGATGAAATTGTTGAGGTGTACCGTTATGAGCTTCCTGGTAACCCGCTAGTTGGCGAGGGTAAGCCTGAGAACCAGAACATCGCCCTGCCTTTCACACGCGGTGAGTACTTGCAAACAATTGATATGAACCAGGAGCACTACTTCGAAGAAGCGCTCAAGATCCCCAATTTCCTGGCGACGGCAACGGAAAACGGAAAGGATGTCACCATTATTGGCATGAAAGAGCACATTTTCACGGGCCGAGCATCATCTTTGGCACACTTTATGACGTTGCAGGAATTGGTGTTCGTGAGTTTGACGCAGCGTGTGCTGGCGAATCCCCTGCAGAGTCGTATGCACTACGGTCACCCCGATGTGTTCGAGAAGGCGTTTGTGATGTCCAATGGCGGTGTGTCGAAGGCCAGCAAGGGTATCAATTTGTCCGAAGATGTGTTCGCTGGATACAATGCAGCCCTTCGCGGCGAACACGTAACTCACCAAGAGTTCATGCAGTGCGGCAAGGGTCGTGATGTGACGCTGAGTCAAATTAACGCTTTCGAGGCGAAGCTGTCGAACGGTAGTGCTGAAAGCTCGCTGAGTCGCGAGTCGCACCGGATGGGTGCTGGCATGGACTTCTTCCGCTTGAACTCGATGTTCTACGGCCACATGGGCTTCTACATCTGTAACGCTCTGGTGGTACTCTGTGTGTTCGCGTATGCATACGGCAAGGTTTACATCGTGCTTCACCAGGAAATCCAGGAATCTGCTATCATTACAACGAACTACTTGGACGACCTGGCTGAGGTCATGAACACACAGTTTATCTTCCAGTTCGGTATGCTGATGACTATCCCGCTGATCGCTACACTTTTCGTGGAGTACGGTTGGCACCAAGCTGTGGTTAACTTCGTGGAGTTGATTGTAACTCTCGGCCCAGTGTTTTACATTTTCGAGACTGGTACGAAGTCGCACTTCTACGACATTGCCATTATGCGTGGTGGCTCCAAGTACCGTGGTACTGGTCGTGGCTTCGCTATCGTTCGTGAAACTATGGTGAACTTCTACAAGGAATACGCCGCATCTCACTATCGCAAGGCGGTGGAGCTTATGGGCTTGATGATTATCTTTGGTACATACGGTAACTTTAGCATTGGTACGAACATACTTGCCGAGTATTGTGCTACTGCGGACTTCGACTGCGACACAGACCCGGACCAGATTCCGTCAAATATCACGCTTCTGGACTCGTACAGCTCTAAGGGGCAAGACTATGGCATCGCCTCGTTCGCGGTGTGGTTGCTTGGTGCGTGTTGGCTGCTTGCGCCGTTCCTGTTCAACACGGACGGTTTGGACTTCTCCAAGACTATGGTGGATGTCACCTACTGGCTCTCGTGGCTCATGACTGTCAAAGAGGCAGATGGTGACGAAAGACTTCTTCCGGATCACATGAGCAGCAATCCTGCAGGCCCGAAAGACACATGGAACGATTTCTACAACTACGAGGCCAGCCTCATGTTCCCGATTGGTCCAATGAGCCGCTTTGTCTACGCAGTTCGTGACTTCCGCCACCCGCTGGTCATGTATTACGTATTTATCTACGCATTCAGTCTGAGCGACATCGGGATGCTATTGGCTTGTGTTGGTGGGATTGCCGTTGTGCTATGGATCGGTGGTTTTGGCTTGGGCATGTGCTTGCGCAACTCGGCTCGTGTTCCGCGTGCTGTACTTTACGTGCTGATGGTGGTTATTATTGGTGTTGCGCCGTTTGTGGTGGGATCTATGCAAGACTGGGAAGGCATCAAGTCCTTCTCGTTGATGATTGCCATTTTTGCTGGGCTCTTTTCTCTCCTGCACTACCTGCAATTGCTACACGGACTGTTTGGTCTGCCTGTTGCTAAGTGGGGTCTCGTTCGCGAACTTGCCTTCTTTTTGATGTGATCGTTGGTTTGTTCTTGGCAGTACCGCTTTTGCTGCTGTCGGCTTTCCCGTTCATGAAGACTATCCAGACACGTATGATGTACAACGGTGGTTTCTCGCGTGCCTTGAGCTCTGGGAGTGAGTTTGCTGCCTCGCTCAGTGTTGTCGTTGGTGGTCTGGGAGGCTGGGCGTATGGCTGGTTGACGTGCCTCATCTTTTCGCTGGGATACGTAAACTCGTCTTCAGACAACTTTGTGAACCAGTCGTTCGTCTACTTCAACAACGAAACTCTGGAAGGCGCACTGGATTTGACTATGATCAAGGTGTACGCTGCCGCCGCTGGTGCGGTGGGCGTCATCTTGAGTGGTGTCCTAGCACACGTAATTGGCCGTCGCTGGACAATTGAAGTTTCGTGCTTCGTTACGTTTGCTGGCTGTGCTCTCGTGTGGCTGGAATCAAGCTCAATGGTACTGATCGGAATCTGTCTGGCGTCCACTGGTATCGCAATGCTCTCGCTCGTGTGCCCTCTGTACAACTTCGAAATTTGTATGCAAGGGTGGAAGGGCAAGGGTGTTTTGATCTTCCTGACTAGCTCTGCGCTGGGCTACATGATCGAGGCGGTGCTCATCAACAACATTAACGCCACCACGATGTCAGAGAATTGGGGCAACACCCCGTACCACGAATGGCAGTGGCAGTTTATCTTCGGTATCATCCCGCTACTGCTACTTGTGCCAAGCATGTTCTTCCTACCAGAAAGCCACTACTGGGAGTACCGTCGTAAGAACGACCCCAAGGCTGCTGAGGTCGCGCTCGCGCGCCTGCGTCAGCGCCATGATGTTTTGGAAGAGGTGAATGAGCTGAAGGACTCATTTGTCGTCAAAGATGGCCGCGTGAACGTGCCGTTCCGCATTATTTTGGTGATTTTGCTGCAGATTTCTTTTGCGTTGTTCACATCTGGTGCGCTGATGCACCGCGTGCTAGTGCAGCCGACCCCCAGTCAAGCGGGATCGCAGACGTCGAAGTGGGAAATCTACTACGGTATTACGACGTTCGTGGGTGCTCTGATGAGTATGCTCACTGTGGATAACATGCGTCGCAAGACCATCTTCAAGGATGTGCTTCCGCTCTCAGCAGCGCTGTCCGTCGCGTGTGGCGCGCTCGGACTCGCTGACATGGAAGACAGCATCGTCACCCAGATCTTGGTATTTGTGGTGTTTGTTAGTGGTGCGCTGAGTCTCACGTGCGGCACGTGGCTCACGTCTATCGAGGTGTTCCCTCCTTACCAGAACGGCCGATACATCATCATGTCCTTCGCCGTGTACTACGCCGCACAGGCCGGGATCTACGTGGCCGAGCCGTCGTTCGCTATCAGCCACTTGATCTTCGCCGGATTGTGTCTGCTGCTCACGGTCTTCATGTTCATCGTGTGCGCCAGTTCCAAGTACGGCGCCATCGAGCTCAAGAGCGAGAAGAAAATGCGCAAGGACGCTGAGGCCGCGCGCAACACGCCGTCCTTCATGGCCCGCGTCTCCCGCTCGCAGAGCTTCCTGCGCTCGCGCTCGAACGTGCGCTGCTCGTCATCGCACTACTCGGCGGCTGCGCTGACCCCGCAGGAGGCCAGCTACTCGAACTTCGAGTCTCCCGCGGGCCTCAAAGTGAACGGCGGCCGCCGAACACTCAACGGCTCGCAAGCATTGTAGAAGTCGTCCAACTCGACTCTCCGCCAGCAGCTAGCAATGGCAGCTGAGAGATTGACAAATTGAGGAAGACAAGTAACGAAGCTTATATATGTATGCAATGCATTGTTGAGTTGGTCCAAGAAGAAGGTCGGAGGTCTATTAAAACGAACCTCCTCCCATTGTTACCTAAAATACAACCCGAAAATGTAATCCTCCTTATAACCAGGTTTTGGTTGTAAATTCGGCTGCTTCCAGATCGTTTGAATTCGTCCAATGCGCTTTCTTTCACTTCGGACACCCCAATTGTCCTCGTTTTGGCTTACCTAGAGTTTGATCCTCTCGAGATTCTTCACTTTCAGGATTTGAGTGCCCGTCCCCATCCAAAACTAATAAACCCTCAAGAACTGAAAATGTTTCATGTCAATTTTTGCTTTAGGTCTCATCATGCAACTTCAACGTGCTAGAGTGGTTACCGTAATTAATCTCACTCGTTATTTCTTGTAAGGATAAATTTCAAATCCTCACAATAATTAACGTGAGTGTCATTTTCCCATACAAGGCCGTGCGCTAGCGCCCGGATGAGCTCTGAAATTCACATGTCAAGTGAAATGGTAAGTGCATTGCTTTAATTAAACGCGTACCGGTATCTTCATTTTTCAAGGCTTTTCAGCGTTTTCTTGGCGTTTGCGGAGGCTTAAGTCTCGCAGAAATAGCGCTTACAGCCTTGTCGAATCTGATGCCTTCACTCGCGCTAGTAAGCTCCTGGGTGTGTAGCTTCCTAGCTACTTCGAAGTAAATATTGTAAATATTAGAGAAGAGCGAAGTTGTGGTGGTCTAGCGCAGGTTAGACGAATGGTGAAGTATACTTTGGTTTCATTGTGAAAGGTTGACAGAGGTAGTATAATATTAGTTGAGTAGCTTCCTACTTCGCTTAGAAGGCGCCTACCGGTACTTGTGGCGGTCCACCTAACTCCGAGCTTGCCACCGTTGGTGGTGGATGTTCTCCACAGAGTCCCAGTTGAAGACGTTTTGGCCAGATGCTAGAAGGTGGACTGGCGTTCTTTAAAAGGAGCTGGTCATGTCTGCACGTGTGATTCCTCGAAGACGATCTAGCCGGCTTGGCCGTCGGCGGAGCGATGCAGCCACTGCTGGTGGAGTGCCGGCTCCTATTGTTATAATTGAACGCAATTTTCAAAGATGTTGCGTGAACGTTGAACTAGCACGCCACAGGCAACACGCGGCTTTTTGACTAGTTCTCGCTATTTATTAGTGATTGGAGTGAGTTTGGCTCATGTCAATGTCGGGATCTCTAAGGTTAGCAAGTTGAAGTTGCATTATGAGAGGAATCAGACCAAAAGCAGAAATTGACATGTAATTTTGTCAGTTCTTTAGGGTTTATTAGATTTGGAGATGAGCTGTTGAGCTGTTACTGTTGTTGATTTTTCTGAGCTTTGGCAAGTATGCTTTTGAGCGGAAAATCGGATCACTGATATACTCTGAAAAATTCAGAGAATATTTAGCGAGAAAAGCGAGAACTACATGTAGTAAAAAGGCTGCGTGGCGTGCTTGTTCAACATTCACGCAACATCTTTGAAAATTTCCTTTTCAATTATAACAACAGAAACAGGCACTCCATCGCAGTGGCTGGACAAAACACTATATCCACTTCGCTATTTTGTAGCGGTTAGCTCGGACCCAGTGGGTACTCCACGTGCAACCAGAATCTGAACGTGCTCACGACTACCTAGCTGTGATTGAAGCAACGAAGGAAGCTACATGTACTCAACTAACAAGGAATATGTATCAACCTGAGTGAGTATCTTCCACGATGAAACCAACATACAATTCACCGCTTCACATGTTCGTCTCCCCACCACAATGTTAAAACTCACTCTTCGGGCATGGAAGCTACGCCTCTAGGGGAACGTGACGGCACCCTTGCGACAAGGCTGTAAGCGGCGAGGCTTCAGCTTCCGCAAACGCACACTGAAAGCCTCAGCCTGTAGAAAATCAACCTGTACAAACCGAGCAGACAATCAGGTTGTAGACTGCGCAGTCTTCTGTAGCGTAGCGGCCTCGAAGACAAGCAGGAAGATAACAACTAACAGCAACTGTCTCCGACTTGGCAAAAGTAGAATGAATTCATTTCCTTCAACTCGCGTATTCTTTCATTTGTGTGTACGTGAGGAGGAAATACCATTGGACATGCATCAGCATCATTTATCGTTAAAAACCCTTTTGATCGTACGCGTCCCAACTAACGACACGCAACTCGTCTTGCCTCACTTGTCTCAGGCTCCAACAGAGTGACAATACCATGTTGTGCAGCAACACGATGCTGCGGTTTGCAGCTTTCTGCTACTCACACCTCACTCAGTTTGGGCCTGATCAGCACCCGATACATTCTCGACGTTCAATGTTTGGCGGAAACCCTGGATCCGGTGAGGCCCCAACGATATGTCCGCAAAGTTTCTCTCACTAGAGACATACTGAACCTCAATCTTCTGCTTGTTCACGAACTCGGCGATTTTACTACTCTTCTTAGCGAATCGCTTCATTTGTTGATAGTTTCCATGTTCTGACACAACCGTGATAGTACTATGGTTGTCGACATGGAAAGTGGAGCACGGAGGAACTTCACCTGTGATCTCCTTCAACAGTTTCCGTGTCCACATTACATACTCCACACATTCTCGCAGCTATCACTCGGAGCTGCACGTATCCGTCGTCACCTTGCTCTGTTGCTTGCTTTTGTACATTAACATGCACTTGTTCAACCGCAACAGGTACACTGTAATCGACCGACTCGTATCGACATCGTTTGCATGATCCGCATCACAGTAGGCGTCGATGTGCAATGGTAGCACTTCACCATCATAGCGATACAGAAGACAATATGTGCGTGGGCCACGCAGGTAGCGCAAGACGCGCTTCGCGCACAAAAATTGCCGTACCGAGCCAAACTTCTCACCGCATTGGACAGATCCGGACGCGTGCACACCACCTAGTACTGCAACGCTCCAATCAACTCCCTAAAATGGAAATTCGAATCATTGATTTTCGTTGGATCTGTTTCAACCCCGGCAATCTCTCATTTTGCGTAAGTGGGGATCCGACCGCGTGAGCTGCGCCGATCTATCACTTGGTCAATATAGGCGGTCTGCGAGATGCACAGAATCTCGCCGGGCACAAACTTCACCTCCATAGATAGAATGTGTTTCACGCGCCCTAAATTTTTTAATGGAAATCGTTGACCCAACGTTCGAATTGCTTCCTCAATGTCCTCCACACTTCCAGCAATTAGGAGATCGTCAACGTATACCGTGAGGTATACCACGCGGCCGTCACGTCTGATACAACCCAGCATCGAAATCACACTGGGTGAACCCGATCTCCAACATGTACTCGTGAAGAGGCTGATACCAAAGCCGCGCAGCCTGTTTTAGCCCATATCGTAAAACCTCCGTCCGCCGACTCGCTCCGAGGCTGACATAGATTGTACAGAAATTTGTGTTCGACACACAGATATGTAAAAACATGCGAAGGATCTAAAGTAAGATGTGTTTGCCTGCCAGAGGGCCGTTTATACTACAAATTGTAGGCGGAGTATGAGGGCCTGAAACGGCCTGTGGACCGAGAAAACGGCGTTTTACTAAAAATGCATGTTTTTCTACACAAAATCGCTACGGAGACATGCTCACTTGCCGTAGCAGATTGGCAAGTGAGGCCACTGACCCAAAATCGGCTTTTTACAGACTTTTTACGCGTAATTACCTTAAGGAGCGGTTTGTTAGCGAGACGGAAGTGGATACAACCTCAAAAACGAGGTTAATTGTGAACTAGTGACCTGGAGAGGCTCTCAGCCCCGCTGCTTTATATTCCACGCCATTCTCTCTTTTTTCTTCTCCCGAACAAGTCCTCGCTCCCTTTCTTGCCGACCGAGTGCCAGCGGCTCTTGCCAGGCCTAGTGTTCATGTTTGTATGTATGCTTATCGGCTGCAGCCTTTGCTCTCTGTGCAAGGCGTGCTTGCTCTGTGTCTGCTTAAAAGCGTACTCTGTAACGAGGTTAACCTTGCTGTTCCGAAAGGAGGCTAAGCTTGGTGTTCTGAACGGTGCTACCAATTCATAGCTTGCAACATGTTATTGTCTAAGCCTGTAATACACCCTGCATTAGCTCTTATTGCTTTAGCGTTCGGTTTTGTTGAGAGAGTTGTCTTCCACAGCCTCGTACTCGATCTAGGTCTTGCGCACGAGCGCCCGACGCTCCCTCTCGAATTTGGCGATGATCGTCTGACCGACGTGCTTGAGCGGTTCCCACGTCGGCTCCCAGTCCACAAGGTAGTACGTCATGCGGTCTATGCGCTTGCGGTCAAGAACCTTGCGGACGGAGTGCAGCACCTCAGCCTCTTGATCTGCGTCAGCGCTCCACTCGGATTCGACGTCAGAAGCAGAGTCGGTTTCAGCAGCAGGGATCGGAGCGGCGATCCACTCGCGGATGTCCTCAAGGTCGATGCGGCGCTTGCTTCTCTCTGCGAGGGACGCAAAGATTACTTGGATGGCTTCTGGCAGATGACTTGAAGTAGCGACGGTCGTGTTCATGGTAAGTCGTAGGTGTCGGATGGCCTTGTCACTAACGCGGAACTTGTACGTCTTGAGCGCAGCAACACAGAGCAGCCGAAACTCTTTCGCGGAACTGACAGGGTTCTTCGTCGGCTTGGGTGCTGCCATGGTGTTGTGGCTGTTGCTCCCGGGTGTGAATTTCAGAATGAGCGAACAGAAATCTGTCAATGATCTTGTGAATCAATGACTGGTTCTCAATGGAAGGTAATATGCATTAATGTTAAGGGAAAGTTTCTAAAGTGATGATGTCGGCTGTGTTTCGAGGTGCAGGGTCGACGATGCGGCCAGAAGCCTGAAGCTGATGATAGCGTCGGATATGGGTGTTCAGGAGGCCGGTCTTGTGCAGCTTCCGCAGGTTCTTGAGTACTTTCTGACTTCCGCGGGCTGTGATGTTGCGCTGCCGAAGAAAGGAAAGAAGCTCGTTCTCAGCCTTCGTGCCGGCCTCTAGGACGTCGTCTCGGTAGCGTGGAGACGTTTCATCTAGCTGGAACCCGTCCGCAAGAAACAACTTCATGAAGGCGACTACGAGTTTGGCGGTGGACCTCACGTGCTTGGTAGCACCGTCGACAGAGCTCCACAGCGTGGTACCTGGACGTACCACGTGAACCAGACGTCTCTCAGGTTTGTTGGCGCTGAAGCGGTACGTCTTCTCTTGACTGGGGGCTCGCTGGTGCTTGGTGTCTCTCTTCTAACCTTTGTTAGTGTTGTTTGTTGCGGTGTGTTGTAGACCTTAGCCTCCATTATAGCCATCCGGGCGTCAAGTTTTTGGTTGACTTGGATTAATTGCTCAATCAACGCAGTTTGATGAACAACCACTGGGTGCTTCGTGATGTCCGTTGTTGCGGATTGGAATTTTGTTGGTTCTTCAGTGTCGCTGGCCTTCCGATCGAATGTCAGGTGCGACGACCACGCAAGCAAAGTGTTAGCGGTGAAGCCATTTTCAACGGCGCAAGATTCGAGTCGCTGGATTGCCAAGCCGCTTGGATTGACACCCTTTACGCATGGGTAGTGCCGCAACAGGTATGCCATCAGTGTGTCCAGTACGGGCCCGTTGACATTGAATTGTGCAGCTTCTAGACCGGTGGAAGCTGAGAACAGGGCCGCGGAGACGGTGCGAATCTTCATCTGTGTGTCGGAGTCAAAGCTATCCAGGGATTGGAGGAAGACTTCTTTGTCGGGATGGCGACTACTCAAAACACGGGCTACCTTGTGGTCTTCGGATGGCGTATTGAAGACGTAGGCAAACGCCTTGTTTGTTGCTGTCATGTCTCTGAGCAAGATGTTCCCGACATACTCGACGACGAAAGTGCCCTTGGGATTTGAGCATATTGCAGATTAGATAGACTGTATCTTCTGGACATGTTTTGAGGCTCGATGAAGTCATAAGTCTCCCTGACGCGAGGTAGAACTCCGGCAAATTATTCGTCAGATGATGGCGTATGTTCAAGAGGTGTCGCTTTTCAGCGAATTCAGCGCAGTTGTCAGCGAATTATGTGCGGTTAATAGGGCATTCAGTGCAACAAATGCGCACAATAGTTTAGGCGGCGGCGTTTTATTACCACTAAAATCTTAAAAAACAGACCTTTAAAAAATACGGACCAAGCAAATCTGTCCCTGAGTGCACCGCCAAATGCATGAGGGCAACATTCGTCGTGAAGGGGAATAAGTTGAGAAGTATACCCAGGCGAGTACAGAGTTCCAGCTCACCACCACAATCTTCACCCCAGACAACTTCTTTTAAATAGCCCGCACAACAAAAGGGGCTCGTCTGGATGAGGTTCCATTACAGTCTGCTGCATCGCGGATGCTGATGCGAGAGAAAGCGAGACCCGCGAAGAAGAGCAGCCGTATATTTTCAAGTGGTAAGGAGGACTTCAATGTTCCGTTTGGTCAATCCTAAAATTCACTTTCGGCCAACCCCGACCCTGTTCGCGATCAGAGCCGCAGTAGGAACGGTCAACACCCTCCTTCGCGACCGCCGGTTTCCAAACGACCTGTTGTAGTGAGGGAGTTGTCAAACGAGCGATCGATCGGTACTAACGAGCTGGAATGCCGGAAGGGCGGTAGATTACGTTTGCTTATCACACATCCTGGATGTCACGTTCAAGCACTACGAAAAGGACCTATCTGCTTACGGGAAATACATAGTTGGCGATATTAAGGAAGTTCCCCTCGAACAGCGCGAAATTTGCGGGAGATACGTCAAGACGAGTGGGGAATGGGGAGGAGCTGACTAGGTGGAGATTGCTGCACCGAGGAGAGGTAGCGAAACGTGCACGGAGAGAGTGAAGTATATGTTGACGAATGAAGAAACTCTTTTGACTAAACTTTGACCACGGTTGGAAAGCGTGCGATCTGCACTCAACGAAGCATGGCTCATTGAACACACAGCTCGTGTAGACCTTCGTTCTGAACATCGTTGTGTACGGGAATCGATGGGCCGAGTTGCTTTCTTAGAGCTAAAAATTGCGTGTTATGTAGAGTGAGGTCTTACGACGCATCGGGTTGAGCTGTTTGAAGAGCAAAATTCGGATTGCTAGTAGGGTAAGACGAAGGTTCAGGTTTATTCTTCGGTGCGCATTTGTAACGTTTATTATTGTGATTCCGTCCAAATTTGGAGATCTTGGGCGGTTCACTTAACCGCCACAATTAAATTACAAGTCATTTGCGAAGTTGCCCAATTCACAATACCACGACTCAAGATGGGAGTAGCATAGACGCCTTGGACCACGAGCAATTTCGGATCTTGTGCTATCGGATTCGAGTAGCTTGCGGAGATTGATCGCTGAGTAAATGCTTCAGTCCTTTTCGTTTATTGCATTCTACTGAAGTACATTACTTCGACGCCAGTGTTTGTTGGATGAAAGACCTCGTGCGCGAAGAGACTCGACAGTGACTCGAGACGCGCTACTGTTCACCTCGAATTTCAGCCCCAAGTTGAAGTGGTCTCCTCCTCGTCATCGATTAGATAGATCCCAATCTTTTCATCCAATCCGATCATTTTCTTTCCGCAATATCTTTCTGAAAACTTCATTTCCGAAGAGAAGCTCATGGAGGCGGAAGAGTTGGATCTGCTGCACGCGGACGTCGCCGTGGCGAGCTCCAGCGCCGACACAAGGGACCCAGGGCCGGTAGAAGACATTGAATCGTCTGTTAGTGACGCTGCGCCGCCGACGGAGGCCTGGGGCGTCGCAGAGGACGAGGACGGATGGATGCCCAAGTCTGCGCGACTGCACTCGGGCCGTACGCGGTCCTGCGCCGTGTGCTTCGCCTCCCTACAGTACACGACAGCTGCCAGCTGGGACGAGTATCTGCAGAGCGAGGAGTATCTGCAACAGCTGCAGGCCAACGTCCTGCAGGACGCCTTCGTGTCCGCCCTGCTCTGCGGAGAGAACGCGGCAGGCGACCTCCCACGGAGCACAGGATGCACAAAAACCGGAAGCTCAAGTGTCGCCAGAGTGTAACGGACTACAGGAACATGGCGAGTGCTGGGGTCGTGGACAAGTCTGGCATGGAGAAGGGCTCCATCCGCACGCTGGAGGAGATGCTCATTGAGGCGCTGCCCACGCCAGTGTTCACGCACGTGCTGGAGAGGAGGCTGGCTGTGATCTCCCATAGTTCCAAGATTGCGTGTGAGTTGATGAGTCTTAATGGAGTGAAGAAGATCCCGAGACCTGTGGAGACCGCACCAGCCAACGAGGAACTGCATCATTTAGCTATACATACGCTCTCGGCATTGCTGGGGGCGTTTGATTACAAGAACCCTCAAGCCTTGAGGCCCTTTGAGGAGCTGTCACAGCTGCTGACGTGCTTCCCAGTGCTGTCGTTGTACTCGTTCTGGAGTCCGACGAAAAAGGCGCCTGATAAGGCCTTGGTGTTGGACAAAAAGGCGGTCGAGGCTTCCTCTGTTACGTCGAGTTCCGACTCGCATGGAGCCCACTGTGCTATGGATGGAGTGGATAATACGTTCTGGCAATCGCAGCCAAGGCCAGGGGTTGTGAACTTTACTGTGCGATCTACGGAACTGGAGAAAGTGACGTCGATTGCGATTCACTGGCATATGAAGTATGTTCCGCAGGGCGTTGGTGTTCAATGTCGTGTAAAGGGAAGTGATAACTTTGTTCAACTGGTGGAAGATCGAGCTGTCTCGCCATCAGGGCCTACACTTATCGAGATCAATTTTCCACCCTCATGCCAAGAGACCCGGATCGTCATGTCAGGCACACAGCCTTCGAATCGAAACGGCACATACGCGATCGAACACTTGCGATTGAACATGCCCGCTCCGGGGTCCCTTTTCGCGGACCCCAAATCAACATTGAGTGCAGTTGCGCGTTGGCTTCTTGGTGCTTTGGAGACTGCTGATGAAGTCATGGTTGCAGAAGCTATTGGCGCACTCAGGGCTTGGGCACTTTCAACGGCATCCCTTAGCGTCACGATGCAGTTTGTCGATATGCTCTTAAGTTTCAAGGGCCAGGACGAGGACTCCAGCCGACACAGTATTGCAGCACTAGCATTGGAACAAGGCCGTCAGTTGTACAACGGAATAAACGCTTACCATAGGGAAGAGTCTCAGCGATTGGCACACGAGGGAGATAAGATTGGCTTTGGCGATGTTCGTAGAGTTGCAGCGCTTTTTGAGTCATCGGTTTGTTCGACTGGCGTGCTTGTCGAAGACGGAGGCCTCGTTGTCCGAACGCGAGAAACAAGCTACCAGTATGCAGCTGTGAACTGTGGTATATCATCCGGCAAGGCTTCCTGGAAATTCCGTCTCGATACAGATACACAGGACGACGAAATGACATGCTTCGGAGCTGCAATACTTCCTGTGACCGTGAACGGCTACGATTCTTCTCCTAGTCTTTGGATGTTACGTGGTTATAATGGCAATCTATACGCACGCGGTCACAAACTTAGTCGAACTATTGGTAAGGTGCACCCTGGTGATATTATTCAAGTTGATGTGGACATGAGTGAAGGATCGCTATCGTACAAAATTAACGGCACAGATTATGGAGTGGTATTTACTGACCTTGCTGGCCACGAAGTGCATCCTGCTGTATCGTTTTATGGCTCGGGCAAAGTAATTACCTTGCTTGGAGTCACCAAGTGGGATTGTACCAGTACAGGACCGGCCGACATTGACCCGGTGTTCCTTTCCAGCATGAGGGAGTATCATTTTTCAGTCGGGTACGGAATGTTGGGAAAAGGTGGCCAACTGGGTTATGCAAGTAATGGAGACTCGAATGCTGGGTCAGGCAACGCCCTAGCTACGGGCAGTACCTCGATCCACATTAATGGTGAGGCTAAACAACGCTGTTTATCGACACATCCTCCTTCCCATGGCGATGCCTATGTCATTTATGACTTGTCCGAAGCATACAGAATGATAAGTGGTGCCGTTGCTATCAATGACGACACACGCAATGAACTTCTCCAGAATCGCGGGGTCTCGTTGGCATTTAAGATAATTGGTGACGATACGTTGTTATGGCAGTCGAAGCCAATGCCTGAAATCCATCTTATTGAGAAATTTGAAGTCCCTGTGACAGGCGTGCGGATGCTGGAACTAATGGTGTCATGCTCAGGATCAAACCATTGTGCACACGCAGTTTGGGTTGACCCTTGTTTGCATCCTCTTGAAGAGTGGCCGTGTTCAAAATGTTCTTTTGTTAACAAAGGATATTCAAAAGTATGCACGATTTGCAGGAACGGAACCCGCGACGAAACTTCGGTGTCTGTTGCGGCAACTAACACGGATGCCGAGCCAAACGATGAACCAGCTCAAGTATGCAAACCGAGTGATGATGTTGTTCAGAGCTCGGAATCTCTAAGCGAACTGGGTGCCTCAATCATACGTCAAATATATGACTTGTACCAGCTTGGTACGGAAAGCACGAACCCATCCGTATCAGTCACGAAGTCGTCAGTTCTTTTTGAAGAACCTTTTTGTCGTCAACCAAGCAAGGAAGCGTTTTCCTTGCTGCTGGCTATACTCAAACGATTTCACTCTCAATGCATGACGACCCCTCGGGAGGGTTTGAACTCGAGCAGTGGCGAAAGGCACGGGCGAGATGGTTGTGTGCACACACTTGGGATAATCAGTGCCAATTTGAAGAGCATTGAAACCCATAACATTAAGGATCCTGCAGCAGAACTGGGTGTTTTGCCTGAGCTGGTTGCTGATCTGCGAGGGGAGCTCGAGCAAATGGCACGCATTCGTGATGAAAGTGATACTTCGAAGATGAAGCTTGTGAACGAAATTGAATTGGCTGCTGCTCAAACTATCGTGGCCGGAATCTCTGTGTTATACCCTTCGCCGATTGAAAAATTGACGTTGCTGCTCCAGTTGCTGCGCTCGTATATTGACCGCCCTTTCGATTCCACGTCAGCAAGCTATTTTCTCTTGACGTCGATAATGGAGCTTCTTACTGCTCCTGGGCCAGATGGGATATTAACATTCATGCCTTTCATGGCAATCGAAGCCGCCGAGTCTAGCGGATCAAACTCCCATCACTCTGAAGATGCGGTGTGGATCTCAGCGGTATCTGATACTGTGGGTCTTCTCATGGAGGTAGCGGTGAAGTCACATCGAACGCAACTTGAAGCTGACGTGGATGATGTGCAGTCCACTTCGAATGACTCAGTTCCGAAAGGAGGTACATTTTCTGATATTGCAATTCGCTTGCTGAAGACCTATCAACTATACTTGTTATCAGAAGCTGTGGAGCTTACAAAGATAAACTCCACCGATAGTGACCTAGGTAATTCACAAGATGGAAAGCAGCTTCGAGCCATGCTCCAGCGAAGACTCCAAGTTCAGGAAGCGACTACTCAGTTCGGGTTTTTGTCACTGAACGCGTATCGAGATCTGATTGATAGTATTGTCGCATTTCAGGCAGAAGAATCGTTCCTTCTTCCTCGAGCATCAGCAGCTCTCCAAGCAAGCGTCCGATCTTACAAGATCCCCTTGCTATCAGAGGTACTTCCATGGTTTGTGTCCTGCCTATGCCTTCTGCGCCGACAAACATGGCTTGCCCGTCCAATACTCCCGGCAGTTGTAAGACTTCTTGAAACGTTGGATCATTATTGCTCGGAGTCGAATACTGTAAGTAAGTCCGCGCATCGATTTCAGCAACTTGAAGCACATCAAAAGGCAAGACTGATTGAGTCGCAGGAAATGGAGCGCGCTGCTGCGCTAGAAAGGGATCCTAGCTTCCGATCACACACATCCAAGCGGTTGTATAATGTCTTTCATCAGCTCTACACTGGGGAAAAGGATCACTTCGAAGGGCAGATTGGGTTTCAGTTTGAAGCAACAAGCTCTTTCTTTATCGTTGCGCTTGGGCGTTCTGTCAACCCTACCAGACATGGTGGCAGGTTAACGCGGGAGCACACAATTCGGCTGTGGGAAGAAGGATCACAATTGTTAGTAGCCCAAGTCACAGTTGGGGGAGCTCCAAAAAGGACTCGTTGGGGTATGCCCTGGAGATGCTGCCATCACCCGCAAAAATTACTCAGGGAAGCTGTACCGGTTGACAACGCAGGAGTTTGCAAACGGAGGAGACCCGTGGTACAAAAAGGAGAATTTGCCTGATGAAGAGTATGACGAGTCGTTCATCAAGATTTTGCGCGACTGTTACGCATCAGGATCTGTGGGGTTCCCGGGATCTCAAAACATGATGGGTGCTGCCTACGGAGTTCCGACCTTACTGGTTCAAGATGAAACCCCTCTGGCCAGTCTTCCACGGTTTGTCCCCCACATGGTTGTCTTTCACTACGATTTAACACCAAGAAGAAGCTGAACTCGGTCTGTGTCAGCCATACTGGGACGTCAGTGTATGTGAAAGATGACACTGATACATGGCGGACTTGTCTTTGCAAACAGCTTTTCTTCACGGAGTGCACTCTGTTGATTATGCGCTCAAATGCTCGCGTGCTGGAGGCAATGTATCCGGCCACATTTCCATTGGAGTTGACTGGCAACAACCGGTAGGAGGAATTCGTTTGGATTCTCAACTATCTGCGTACGAAAATTTTCTTGGAGAAAGTTTAACAAGTATCGGATGGATGCCGTCTATCGGTGCTGTTTGGGTTAAAGGCGCTCGCTATGACTACGGCCCAAAGCTCACAATTGCCGCTGGCGATATCTTTACACTAACGATCGACTACGATTTGCAGCTTTTGTCGTTCGCATACAACGGGAAAGACCTAGGTGTCGCGGTGGGACCTCAGGAATTTCGACCACTTGGAACGGCAACTGAGGGGCTTCCTGAAGTGGTTACAACTGGCGTGTCACTATATGGTTCTCAAGACGTTATCCAGGTGCGCCCTTCAGGTATTGCGAAATCTACGCTTCGTATCCACTGGCTTTTCGACTTGCATAACTCGTTAGCTTCTCTTGCTGGGCGAATAACAAGTACGTTGATTGCTGGGCATCCAGTAGATAGCGTGGAAGAAGAGTTATTGCCATGGCTACAGTCGCCGCTACTAAGTGGAGGCATAGCTGAGTCAAGTACAGTAGAAGAACAACTCGCCGCAAGTCTGCCGTTGCGCTGGAATGATGCGCTTCAAGCAGAATGTTCCCGATATCCGTCAATGGATCAGGCTGCTGGATCGGGCATCTTGACAAGCTTGTCACAACCTGCACCGCCTAGTGCAGAAAATGATTCTGTTCTGAGGAAGTGCGGCTCTGGAGGACGCTTAGATTCTGATGACACTGTGTACCAGCGTGCTGCTTTATTTTGGGAAAACTGGACAGCGGACATGACGGAGCGCGGAACTGTACAACTTATTATTTCCTGGCTAGAAAATCACTCTCCTGATCGTACTTTCTTGAGTCGGCTTGGAAAATTTCCTTCGTGCGAACGATGGATGTGTGCAGCTCTGATTGTGCATGCGCCATCTCACGTGCGTCAAGAGGTACAAGCCATTGCAGCGGGTGCAGGGGCTAGTGTTACTGGCGAAGTTGTTGGTGCAGAATTTTTATTGCTCACGCAAATTTGACTCCATCTGCTGATTTAATACGCGTCTGGAAGCGAATCATAATCCTACGTCATTGGCTAATCAAAACGAGACAGGGATACCGGGCAAAAGAAGCTGACGAGCCATCACCAAACGAAAAGGTGCGTGTCGAGTCGCCTACACGCGATTCTACCGAGCCAACCACGGCCACTAAGGACCAACTAGAGGGAAGTACTTCGCCAAAACAATTGGTTGAAGACATTAATCTAGAGCAAAGCGTGGTCATGCCGAAGACTTTTGACGAGCTCGTAAAGCAAGTGATTCATCGAGCTGAATTTTTGTGCAAACTAGCACCACCGTCACAGGAAGCAGAGCGTATCAAGGGAGACTCGCAGGTTGCGCTATTTAATCTGGCAGAAAAGTGGAGCGCGCAGAAAACACCGCCTTCACTACAGCCTATGCTTGAGCGGTGGAAAACGTTAGGCGAGGAAGATAGTTCAAAATGGTCTGGAATTGTGGATGTGCTGCGTGCACAACACCGTTGGCGAGCTCGGCGAGCATCTATCCAAGGGCTTGCCTTATCAGCATCTACACTGACACCAGGTGTTACCCAGCAGCAGAATGAAAGTGACGTCACTGAAGGCTTTGATGATATAGTTATCAGCAAGAAGTACGACTACACGAACAGCTTCTCAGCTATGATAAAAGCATGCGAGTTGTACATTCGTGACGGGACTGGTGCTCCACCGGAAGTACTTGCACTTCTGCTGGAAAGACGGAAGCGGCGATCCGATTCTCGCTTGTTTGGCCTTCAAGCAATGAAGATCATCATATCGTTACTGTCGTACGACTCGGCCACCCACAACGCTCTAATCTTCCTCCGCCCTGCTATGAGAGGATTTACTGAGAGTGAGAAAGAGTCGCGAGAGCTCAATGATGGGCAAGTCGTTGCAGAAACATTCCGGGCTACGGTCCGCCATCATTACCTAAAAGGACTTGAAGGTTGCAATCGACAGGCTATCGACAGCGTCCAAGGAGCCTTCTGTGAATTATACGCTCATCTGGCACAGATGCTTGGAGGGAGCTCAGGCTATAACGTGTCCGATCCGCAGCTGAAGCAGACCATTTTGTGTGCGTGGAGCTTGGATTTTGAGCCGCGAGACCATCAATTCTTGCTAGACACAGGAATGTTGTCCAAGTTGCAAGAAATATTCTCCATCAGCTCTGTTCTACGCGAGGCAGTTGCCGACAATAACCTTGCTAGCGGTCCGTCCAGTGATGCAAACTTAGTACGAAAGTACTCTACCATTAATTGGCATCCCCTGTCAGAGGAATTTGTTCAGCAAGGACTTCTGAGGAGTGGCTACATGACGAAGCGTGATGTCATTCGTTTGCTTCATCGGGCTCCTCATTACGCTTGCCCAGCAGAATGGTGGAATAAGAACGAACTCGATGTTGACAGCACAAACGATGCTGTGCCACTAATGGCACATCACACAGCGTCTTCGCTTTCTCTACTGTATGCTGAAATGCTCGCAGGTTTGCAGCGGAAGCTGCTGGGCCCTCCATCTCATGCCCCTCGTTCTAAAGTGTTGATATTTGGAGCCAAAATTACGCCACCGAATGCACGTGGTGCACAGTCATCAACAAACCCCAAGCCAGATGATATTAGCTATGTTGACATGCCAGCACTGGGTGAGATGAAAGACTTCACAATTGAAATGTGGATTTACCCAACTGAATTGGAGGGTGTCAATCCTTACGATGCGATAATGGAGTTCAAAGTGGCAGTGTATACCTTGAACTAGTTGGTCGGCATGTGCAGCTGTCCATCCCAGGCAATTTTCCACGTGAGCGATTATTTAGATCGTACCAGCTCCGCCCCTTTGAGTGGACGCATTGCGCGATCACTTTCAGTGCTTCAGAAAAATGTGCTCATCTTTTCGTAAACGGGGTGTTGTCAGAGAGAATGCCATTTGATCATGTATGCAGTAGTGTGAACTTCCGAGCCTCGCGACTTGGTTGCTGGATGAGTGGTGTGGATGCACAGGGTGCAGCTCTTACAAACATCTCAGCTCAGCGAAAATTTAAGGGATCTATCGCAGAAGTTCGAATATGGAGAATATCTCGATCTGGTCTTGAAATCCACCGTGACTTTCAGCGCAGTGTCCCACTGGTGGAGCACTCTTCTGATTTATCGTTGGCGAAGTCACATATATTTTCAAAAGACTTGATCGGGCTGTGGCACCTGAAAGAAGGAGAAGGAATTTGTGGTTACGATTATGCTCCTGTCTTAAAAGCCATTACAGAAGGCCCTGATGCGAGAGGAAACAATTCATCTATATCGCACTGCCGCTGGGTCCCTACCGACATGCCGGTCTTTGCAAATGACACATTGGACAGTATGTCGCCAAAGCAATGGGATCTGACCATTGCGTGCATGCGGTCTTTTCAGCGAAAGGTTCGCTCATATTTGTCAACGCTATTTAACGAATCGGTTAGATTATCAAAACTGATTTGTGAACATGACGAACGTGACGCTATTCAAAAATGGAGTGAGCTGTCTCGAATAGGAGCTGATGACGATGATATGGACTTATCAGATTCTGATGATCCGTATTTGAGTGACAGTCAAAGCGAGCGTGATGGCTTTACAGCAGGAAATATTCAGTCTTTGGATGCGACCACACGTAAACTGATATCCCAGTGGAGTGCTTGCACAGATGAGCAGATGATCATTCGAAAGCAGACCAGGCGATGTGCTTGGGTGGTGTTTCGCTTCTTAGCAGCAACGGGCATTAGCGGTGCGTATGAGAGACGAGAAGGAGAAGCTAAGTCGGTTGCTGCTGTCGCGAAATTGAAGCGTAAGCAGCGACTACAGAAGCCAGGAAGCTCAGGTAACGAGGGGTTGCCATCGGCAGCTGGAGTAACTGAAGCCTGGCGTGCTCCCGGTGTGGGCTTTACGGAAGAAGATGCTGCAGCCCGTACAGCTGAAGCTGCCAGCGATGCAGCAAAGAGTGCAGCAACGAACAGAGAGCTAGAAGAACCGGCCCTGCAGACTTTGTGGTTCTCCAAAGAGTTCCACAGAAAAGTATTTGACGTTCTTGAAAAGAGCTGATTCAGGGTAAAGAGCTTACCGAGGAAGCTGAAGGGCTGACACGCGCCCAGAGGATGCTTCGATCGGTCTCTACACCTGTTCAAAAGAGAGGAGCAAGTTTACATCAGTATCCGAGCGATGTAGCACGTGGGAAATCTGGTTTTGTTAATGTTCACCATGCACCAAGCGACTTATCAGGAGACAGTGAACTTTTGGAGCCTCTGGAAGTAGAGACGCACATGTTTGGGGTGCTGTTGTTTATGCTATCTCAAAGTCAGCAGTCTCCGGCACTCACTTATCTAGTGCGTCCGTATATGCTTCGAGGGCTACTAGAAATGCTTCGCCTTGCCTCACCTCGCTCCCAGCGCGTCGTCAAGCTGCTTCTTCGAAAAATTTGTTGCAGCGGGCACATCAAGCCTTCGGACGTGGGTGCTATCCTGGGTTCCGAATCGGTGCTAATCGATCTACTACTAGATCAAGTTGCGGAGTCTGTGTGTAGCACAGCCGCACCAATGGCTACACATGCTGTCAATGTCCCTGCGAACAGTGTATTGGTTGGTACTGCAGATAGAGGTAAATCGATGACCTCCACAGAGTCTCTAAGCAACCCCATTGGGTTCCGCTCCGGTCAGATCTCTCTAATGGCGGCATCCGAAAGCGTGGCATTGCTGCGCCTACTGCTAATGGACAATACCTGGAAGCAAGGGGTTGCAGAGAATTTGTGCAACGCAATTCGCAACATATCGCCAATTCTGGCAAGGAAGAAAACTGGCCCGCCGTCGCCAGACGTTATAATTGGGTCTGATCCCTCGGATATTCGACTTCGAGCTGCGATTATTCGAGCAGTTGGAGCTTTGTGTGTTCTTGGCTCCCATTCGGATTGTATTCGTGTTGGCGGAAAGGTTGCTGTGACTGCGCAAGGTGCAAACAGTGGTGCAGTTGATGTAAGCGCAGATGGCACTGGACAAGCTGTAAGCGCTACCCTGATTGAGATGAACGCTCGTGCTTCGACGGTTCGTGTTGTTTTCCACCCTACGTCGTCTGAAATTGACTTTGATCCTGGCCACAATGTACAAGATGTTAAACTGTCTGCTCTGTCCCCCAGCGAAGAAATTTGTTTACCTCCAACGGCGGTGCCGCTCACGTTGGACATGATGCCAGTAATTATCCAGCTTTCATCATTGGAAGAGACGAGCGTGCTAACAGAGTTTGACAGCTTGTGGAGACTTCAAATCCGATCTCGAGCGCTGTTGGCTTTGGAAGCTCTTTTACGACACTCACTGCACGTGACAAAAACTTTTGCGTATGACGCAATGGCGCAAAATCTTCTCCACTTTGCCTTGACTCCAATAAGTCTTAACAGCTTTTTGAGTCTGCCGCTGCTTCAGGAGCGTGGTCGGATGATTCTCTGCCGTCTGATTGAGTCCTCGACGCCTCTAGGCGAAGCAATGTTTCACGGACTACAGGAGCCGACAGCCCCAACTAATACAGTCTCGGAATCAGCAAATTCATCGGGTATAGGCGGTGTTGAGGCTAACGATGATCCTGCGGAAGAAGAAACAGAAGCACATCGAGTTCGTCGAGGATTTGCATCAACACTAGCGGCAATGGGCTTCGAGTTTGACTTATGTATGTCTGCACTGGAGCACTCTCGCGACGACCCTAATTTGGCAGTTGAGTGGTTGATGGGTGATGGTGCAGCCACGTACCAGGAACGTCAAGAAGCACAACGCCTAGCGCGGGCAAGTATCGCTGCTCATGAATTGGCTGATGGAGTGGAAGGAACCTCGGGCCTTACTCTTGAAGCAAAAGCAGTAGAACTTCAGAATATCTCGGGCATGCCTTATTGTCTAGCGCTGTGCGCGTTGGAGCTCTCTAATAGTGACCCGAACCGTGCCATGGAGTGGCTGATGGAACACGGCAACAACTATGCTGAGAAATTCGACTCCTTGGATCTTCTAACCGATTCCTTTTCTGCTGCTAGAACAGTCGTCCTGGAAGATCGAGCGGCAATGGAAGAAATTGATCAACCCGACCCACTTGTGACTTCTGCTGATCGTCGGGACGCAATCGCCGCCGAATATTTAGGCTCGGTTGCATCAACACGGAGTGCTGCGTCGTCATACGCCCCCAATGTCGATTCGATGGCAGTGACTCTCGCTCCGATCTTGGCGTCTGGACCTGCTAATCCTAGCTTAGGATCCGCAGTAGCTCGTGATGCAAGCCTGACAGCCTTCTCGCCCCTTGACCCGGAGTATTTGACACCGAATGTCCTCTTGACTGTAACCAGCGATATCGGCCCTGTTCAGCGATTAGTGACTAGTGGTCGAACGGGTATTTACAGGCGATATTCACCTGAGGACGGAGTGATGATCACTTTCCTGAACACGGAGTCAGGTGCTTATGAAGATGAGTGGCATTTTCCTCGAGACTTACGTCGAATCGTGAAGATTTACGACGAGTCACTTGAAGGTGTGGAAAGTATATATCGTGTCGCGTTGAGGACAGAAAATGCTCTCTCAACATATTATGCAAGGCGTGCGATTACAGCTTTGCTTAACGCGGTCGACTCTGCTGGAGAATCGACGGCACAAGGGTCGGCAACCGTCAACGCTGGAGCACACACTTGAAGATAAACCAGCTTCGCTGTCCGCTTCGTTGTCAAGCGAGATATTGGGCGTGGTTGGTGGTCCGCGGCAGTTTGTAAGCCTTCTTAAAATGGTGGCAGCATCCGAAATGAACTCCACCCCACACATAGACGTCGAAGGTAGAGGCAGTTCTGCAGCCAACACTACACCGAGCTCGGCCTGTGGAAGTAATGACTCGGTTGCTGGTACTTCCGAGCAGCCAGGGTTCTTATTGGCAAGTTTGCAGTCTATCACGCTAAGGTTGCTTCGCGAAGAAGCACGAACCGAAAAGACGGACTTGATTTCATCCCATCCCAGTTCTCCCGAAGGATACACTGTAAGTGATCTGCGAGTTTCCGAGCCCTCTCTGCATACTTTCCCTGAAGGTGGTGAAAATGATGACGAGGACGAAGCGTTGAGTCGGGCAATTGCAATGTCCATTGAAGAATCGCAGACGTCACTCCCTGCTTCTGTTTCGGCGGTGACACATGGGTCTGGAGATACCAGGCGCGATAAGTGGCAAGATGAAGAAAGTAAGAGTGGGGACACATTGGGGAATAGCTTGATAAATACGCGCCAGCCTTCAGATTCTGAAGCGCAAGAAGTTTCAAGTGCGTACCTCGGAGGCACTGTTGATGACCACGACGGGTTGCTGTCCAGTGTGCTAGTGAAAGAGTGTGTCAGTCACTTTGTGGAGTCTACGCGAATGGCAGGAGATGGTGCGGGTGAGATATCAGCGGTGCAGGAGTTCCAATCGTTGCACCCATACTTTGGTCGATGCG
This sequence comes from Phytophthora hibernalis, assembly GCA_012656075.1. Classification (NCBI taxonomy): domain Eukaryota; phylum Oomycota; class Peronosporomycetes; order Peronosporales; family Peronosporaceae; genus Phytophthora; species Phytophthora hibernalis. The sequence goes on from JAAKBF010000121.1 coordinate 154,723, forward strand.
AGTACGCTCGAGCTGTAAGTATCGACAGCTCTTATCGTTGCTTGCGCATTGTCTTTGACCATCGATGTCGTCTGGGGCCAAAGGCAAGGTTGACTTTCTTCGCAGACCCAGAGTGTGAGGATCGCATCGGTGTGGTGGATACTGCTATGACAACGTCAGACCATCTTCTTCCGGATTTGATTATTCATTCTCACCAGTTCTGGTTCCGCTTCACTGCGTCGGAAGAAAATCTTACGAAAGATAATGGTTATGGCTATCGGTTCCAGGTGAAACCCATGGTAAACATTCGTTGGACGAAAGAATCGGAGGTGCTGGCAAGCCCATCACTGGAGTGGGCATGCTGGGTGTTGGAACTTTTGCTGAATGATGCAACAGAGATTGTAGCTCACGGTGCCGTGCACAATCGCAAAATCTATGGGGCACTTGTCCGCTATCTGCGCTCTCCAGGAGCTCCGTTTAAAGGTCGCGTCGTGCGTCTACTGCAGCAATTGCTGCATCACCCTGAGCTCTTTCCGGCAGATGAAGTGCCCGAATTGGATGCGCTAGAATCGATATCCCGATTGGCATTGACACGTGCAGAGGTTGAGAGAGCAAGTGGTAAGACTTTCCTCTCGGCACACCTGCTACAGCTAGTGGAGCTGTCGATGGTAATATCCTCGGCAACGCCAGTATTTGAACGCAAGCTTAGCGGTGTCACTACTCCAGCGGCTCGACTTATGACGGAACCGTTTGATTTACCTGTACCGTTTGAGCGTAAACGTGTGCGCGACAGCCTAAATGACGTGTCGGAGCTTACAAGGTTTTTACTCGGTCAAACATCGCGTCTGCCTCAGCATATTTTGGTTGCCATTTGGCTGGAAGTATATGGATCTTCAACAGTCATTGAGACCTCGCATCCGTACGCGCCTGGCATTCCATTAAGTGGGGTTGTAGCATTTGATGCTGGCCAGACACTTCGGATAACGTTCGATTCCCGCTGCTCACTCGCATCAGGACAAGGACAGCGTATGTCTCGATTGGAGATGGCAAGCTTTATGCTTGTTGCTCGTGACGATGACGCCAGCGATCCTATCAAAGAGATTCGCAGTAACCGAACGTATGCGGGGAGAGTGGGTGGCCTGAGGGAGCTATCTCTCTTGATGGCAACTACCTCGAGTATACCTTCCATTCGGACGAAAATGCAGGTGCCCACTTTGGTTTCGCAGCCACAATAAATGCTTTGGGGATCCCGAAGGAGAAACAATTGGCTCGTGCGACGGTCGCAAATATGGAGCGGCTTCTTCAGAAGCTTGTGCTCCACCAAGCAAGATCAGATGAAACATCCGATGGTTATTGCTGGACCCAAGAGATGGACTTGCAGCTCGTAGACTGGGTGAATAATCACGTCGAACCCACAGCATCTCTGACAACGGCCACCCCAGCAACGATCAGACATTCGGTGGATCTGCACCCAGCAGACATCAAGCTTAACCAAACGCTAGATGGGTTGCGCTGCTCGCAGTTACTAGGTCTATCGCTGGAATCACTGCAGCTTCGCTTCGCATTGTTGAAGTACTTGAATCGGAGCCTCCAACACTGCTTGTCACTGCTAGATCTACGTGACACGAAGTCACCATGGACGATTGCGAACCGACTTCGCCGGCTAAGCCATTGCATCTTCTTCGACGTGAAAAGTGCTTTGGTGGAAGCCGCAATCGAATCTACAAATGTCGTTGGAGACATCTCTAGTGGAAATTCACAGCAGACAGCGAGAATCACGCTGGACCGGATGCAGGCGCTTGAATCGCGCGACGATCGTGAGGTGGAGCCATCCGTGTCAGAATGTTTCTTCGCACAAGCGTTCCGTCAGCTGCATTTAGTAGATCCTGCGCTATTGAGACGTCAAATCGACAGCAAAGGTCGATTGTTCAGCGTCAAGTTCCGCGGCGAGGAAGGCGTTGACTGGGGTGGAGTCTATCGTGAGGGCGCCACATCCATGGTTGACGACTTGTTCTCACCACACTTTAACTTGTTCGTCCTATGTCCTAACGGCCAGCACGACACAGGCAACAACCGTGGAATGTATCTGCCGAACCCGAAGTGCACGTCTCCAGTTGCCATGCAGATGTTCGCGTTTGTTGGCCAGCTACTGGGGATTTCGCTAAGAACACACGGTGATTTTCCATTCATGCTACCATCGCTTGTGTGGAAGCAGTTGCTGGGCCAGACACTCATTCGTGCTGACCTTGAGGGCACGGATGCCATGTTTATCCAAATGCTGGACGGCATTGCTAACTGTGAGAACGATGGTATCTCCACGGAGGAAGAGTTCGACACAGCTTTCGCTGGCCTGGAGCTGCGCTTTACTGCAGCGTCATGCACAGGAGAGGAGACTGAGCTTATTCCAGGCGGTCGCCTTGCCACGGTAGCATTCCACAACCGATTGGAGTATTGCCGGCTTGCAGAGCGTGTTCGACTGGAGGAATGCAGTGCACAGGTGGCTGCCATGGCGCAAGGGTTCGCGACGTTGTTCCCTCGACGGGTTCTTACGTTACTGACGTGGCAGGAGCTGGAGATGCTAACATGCGGCTCGCCTAAAATTGATTTGGATCTCTGGCAGCGGCACACACGCTACGACGGATATTCTGAGGATGATCCGACCGTGCTGCTCTTCTGGGAGGCACTTGCCGAGTTCTCAGATGAACAACGCGCTGATTTCGTACGCTTTGCGTGGGGCCGCAGTCGCCTTCCGCGCGGCAAGTGGCCACAGCCCTTCAAGTTGTCCAAGAAAGGAGGTCGCGATGCCACACGCAGCCTGCCGGTTGCTCACACTTGCTTTTTCTCGGTTGAACTCCCCCTACACATCACGCGAGACGATGCACTCCATGTTGCTCGCCACGATTACCTTTGGTCTCGGTGGCATCCTCATGGCTTAAGATCGAGTGGTGGGACAGCCTGATGCGTATTGTTCATGTGTAGTCGTAGCAAATGCATGCACATATCGATGTTATCTGATACTACAGTAGTAAGCTCCAGTTGCAAACCGCCCTAACACGGAAAACATTCACAAACAAGGCCGCTTACTTCATTCACTCTCATGTTTGTTCGTCTTGCTCGGTGGATAGTTGGAGGTGGTGCTGGTGTGTATTGTCGCCTCCAAACTGACTTCACGGCGCTCCCAATTTACACGCGCTTGAAATTCTCAAGTCCGCTGCCTACGATACTGCAGTGCTCCACCTCCAGGGCCTGCTGCACAGCCTCCTCGCTGAACTCCGTGGACGGAAGCACAACCTGCGAGCTCTGGCCGATAGCGGCGAGCGGCCCAATGGAGAGGCCAGTCTCCTCGCCGGTGAGCAGGATCTTGTCCGTAGCAGTCAGGTTCAGGCTGCAAACATCAAAACAATTGTCAGCAAAATGCTCTCAGCCACATGACACCACAACTCTACTTCGAACCTCTTGGCCAGCTTCTCGGCACGCTTGAGCAGGTCACCGTGAGTCAGCACAGCGCTCTTCTTCGGGTTCTGACCCGCCACCTCTGCAGTAACAACAACAATCCCGTCGTCAGCAACACTGGTCTCTCTGAAACCCCATCCAGCATCCACTCACTCGAGTACGTGACGGCGAGCGGCGTCTTGTCGTCCAGCGTCTTGCTCAGCGCCTTCATGGCGTAGGGCTCGGTGGCGTTGACCATCATGCCGTTGAGGTTGAGCATACCTTCCACCGGCTCCCAGCTGGTGGTGATGATGCTGTGCAGGTGGCGGAAGTTCTGGGGACGGAAGACCTCGAGGCTTTCACGGTCTAAAACCACCACAACAACCACCAATCAGTCTCTAAAAAGAGTCCTAAATCTCTCTTCTATCCACGTACATGAGGCCAATTCAGGGAACAGACCCTGCACGATCTGCGTCTGGTTACGGCCCTGCATCTTGGGCTCGAACACGAGGCCGCTGGCTTGGCTGTCCTGCAGGATGAAGGCCAGCTCCTCCGCCTGCGACACCTCAGGCTCGATCACAGCCAGCGTGAGGCCCACCTTGGCCGCCGCCAGCTGCGTCAGGACGTTCTCTGCGCTGTTGGGCAGCCACACGGCCAGCACGTCCCCGCGCGCGAACTGCAGGTCCACGAAGCCGTTGGCCAGCTCGTCCACGACCGCGCTCAGTTCCTTGAAGCTCCAGCGCACGTCCTGCTTCACGCTGCGCAGCGCCTCCTTGTGCGGCAGACGAGCCACCGCCGCGTCCAGCGTGGCGCCTACGGTACTGGCGGCGCGGACGCTCGAGGCCATGCGCAGGACGCCGTGCGAGCGAACGAGAGCGAGCATCTTTGGCTAATTGGTCTGGTACCCCCGGAATCGCAAAATGAGCGGCTCTGATTGGTGTCCTAATGTAGGAATGTGTGGAGCGGCCTATTGTAGGATTGAACGGATATGAGGTGGAGCGCAGACAATTATTGCAATAACGCAAGATGCTGGTGCCGGTGGAGGTGGATGCGGCCAACAAGGAGTGGAGTCTGCTCGAGTTCCAAGGAGACCTGCTGCCCGCCGAGACGCCTGACCTGCGCGGATTGGACGTGGGTACGCTACGCTATGGCCACGCGGGCGACATCACGCTGCGCATCGGCAACCACGTGCTGGCCGGAAAGGTGACCAAGCTGCCTAAACCTCTGGCCATCCTGCATAAGGACGACGCAGACGAGAGCACAGAGACCAAGTACGAAGTCGTGGGCATCGCTCGGACTCGCGTGCTGTTCGGGGCCAGACCCAAACCTGTACTCGGGTAGATAAGGTATCATAATTGTTTCACCCGTGTACCGGTAAATTTGAGTTCCATCAGCGAAATTCATTTCTTTCCATTCTCCCCGGGCGAATTTTAACCCCAATAAGTTAAAAATAAGGACAAAAAGGTCCAAATCTGGAGAAGCTCGCTTGGCACCAATTCTACAATTTGGCGTATTATTAATATTAATAGTCACAAGCATGCATTTCGCTAGTAACATGAATTTTGCTAATCAAAAATTCTGTTTTTAAATTTTCAAAATAACCACATTGAAGTGGCATTGCACCATCTTGGTCGGGCAAAGGTGTACTGTGTAAGTTGCTAGAACCACAGTATACTTCTACTATTTGCGCTATAACTTTGAAACAAGCGTAGCTTGCACGCTCTATCAGCTCGCCTCTTCCGGGGCTACCGTGAGACTGTGGCGGCTTTGGGGGTCTCCAAGGCGTGATGTGTCAAGGCGGTGAACCAAATGCTGCGCGTACTGTGTCGCCTAAGTACTGAGTACGTGAAGATGCCAACACATTCAGAAGAGTGGGAGGAAATAGAAGAATGTTTTCGGAGTGTAAATGGATTTCCGGGGTGTGCTGGAGCTGTGGACGGCACGCTGGTTGAAATTCAGAGGCCTCATAACTGTGATGGTTGGTATAACCGAAAAGGTGAGTTGCAAAGACGATTGCTGTGTCTTGTTCTTGCTAATTAGTCAAATTATAATGTGATGCATGTTACTAGGTCGTCCGTCCTTCAATGTTCAAGCAGTTTGTGATCATCGCAAGAAATTCCTTGCATTTGACGTTCGTCCGGGTTCGTGGAGCGACAAAAAATCTGGAAGTACTCGAAATTTAGCAAGGACGTGGAATTTCGTGTTCCACGCGGTTATCATATCCTGGGGAATTCAGGTTATGCGCTACTCCCAGCTCTGATGACGCCTTTTCCGGATGACGGAGAGCTGAGCGACGAATGCAGGATGTATAACTACATCCATTCGTCGACCCGAATGAAGATTGAAGGGGCGTTTGGACTGCTTAAAGAGCGGTTTAGAGTTTTAAAGGTTCTCTACCTGCAAAAACAATCTCAGGATCAGTGAGGACGGTTATCGCATGCATGGTGCTACATAATATCATGATCGATCTTGAAGACGATGGGATCAGCGAGTTCTTCATCGAGAACAGATGCAGATGATGGCGATGTCCAGGTAGATGAAGGTGAGCCCACGGTGAGCGAGGTGATAGCGTTTGGAAGTGCGAAGCAAAAACGAAAAGAGATCGCGCAAATGCTAATGAGCTTGACCGGGCGTAGTTAGATCACTGCTAATACTGCTAATGCAGTGCTATTTTTCGACCTGGTTTAGTTTGTCGTCTATGTCTTGCGAAGTAACTCGACCAAAGCTGTGAGGTTTTGATTCTGTACTTGTAGCTGGTCGATGACGATTTTGAAGCGAGCCTCCATAAACTGCTCCACGTGCTGCTGGGGCTGCGTGGAGACGCTTGGAGGCTGTTGCGATGAAATTGCGGTGGTGACAGCATGGAACCCCGCGGACATCGCCTTCATGCCGACCTCAAGTCCCTCGGCCACTGTCTTGCCTCTCTTCCTGCCTCCAGTGTTACCGTTGTCATCTTCGCTGTCCGAGTCGAAGAGATCGCCGACATTGTCGTTATCAGCTAGACTCTCGCTCTGCATTCCAGCACCTCTAAAACAATAAGTGAAAGGTAGCGTAAATATTACTGACAATAAAGTAAATATCTTAAAGGCAAATTGTTTACCTGGCCCAATATTCTTCCAGCCCAAACAAATTGGTTCCACGATTGGTTTATCGACGTTGTTGCCGGTGGAGCTGATGTCGGAGCAGTACTCAGACCACTTCTTCTTCAGTCCTTTGATCTATAGTCAACACAACGAAGATACTTTAGCACCAAAACACAGTGTTTGCATAATGACAAAAATGGCATCACCTTGTTCTTGCATTGCTCGGAGATGAGCACTTCGTGCTCCTTGCTGAGCTCCCCAGCTAACAGCAGCCACGCTGAGCGGATCATGTCGTTGTTGCGAGCCGATTGAAACTTGGCACGAAACGTTTCGTACCGCAGTCGCATCAGCGAAGCCGTCATGGCTTCGCTCCACTCGAGCGCCTCGGTGCCTTTAGCTTTTGGTGGTCTCCCTTTCTTTTCGCCTGCTTCGGCGTCGGTACTGCAGACTTGATGCTTGCCTTACTCTTACTCGATCCTGCATTGCATTGAACACCGGTTAGCACAGTAACGAAAGATACGTGAGCAGCCCTCATTCGTACCAGGAGTAGAACTCTGCAGGGCGGTAGCAACGCCGATGCTTTGAGCTTGAACAACAGAAAGAGTCACAGGAGCGTCGGCAGGTGACGGTGGTGGGGGAGCTTCAGCAGTTCGTGTAGGCACAGGAGCAGCATCCTCGTACATATTTCTCGCTTTAGCCTTGCTTGTGAATGACATCAAACCCGTACGAGGCCAGTCAAGGAAACCCACTTGCACCACGAGTTCGTACCCTACACTCAACCAGCGGTTGAGTTAACCGACCGCGTGACGCGAACCACCCTAAGTTCAAGTTGGTTTGCTGTCATGTTCTAGCACAAAGATAAAGGTCACTAATAACATATCGTAATTGGAGTTTGTTCTTAACCCCCAGTACGACGTCAAATCTTAGATACACGGACTATTTTCCACGAGAACGCCTACCTGCCAGGTAGACGTTCTCGTGGTAGTACCTGGCACTCTCCCGTGGGGATTTCTCACCACACAATCTGGTGAGCACTTCAAAATCTGAGAAACATTGTAACGGCGCTGACCAGCACAAAACGATGTTGCGTCTTTGAAATTCCGCTCGTTTTCTGTGAGTTACACAGACAAGTAGCGATCAGGTCTACTAAAGCCAATCAGCGCCTGTTCAGCGCACATGTCGTAAACTTCCGATTGGAGGTTGGAAGGCGACACTAACCAGGACCTGGCATCACTCATGCCCAAGCTCCTTCCCTGGAGAGAGCGGGCTATCGCTGCTGAGGTAGAAGAAGCGGACGTGCACCTCGCGGCTCTGAAGACGTACGACATCACGAAGAGCAACACAATGGTGTTCACCTGTGCTGCAGCGTGGAGCCACACAAAATGCGGTACAGACGGCTGGAATACAGTTCGGACGCGTGCATGGAGAGCAGCGACCTGAAATGCGCTTTGCGTGGGAAAGTGCTCATCTGCCTCCTGACAGATAACTTCTATCTACGAGCTCGGCGAGCACACGATGGCAGCATGCGCGCCAAACCGCATCAAGTTGACCGATGCGCAAAAGTCATTCTATCGCGAGATGGCGGAGCACCATCTCCGACCAATGCGCATTCGTCACGCGCTGTCACGCAAATTTGCGACCCCCTTGACACCATCCCAAGTTTAAAAGCTGTTCAGAACTTCGTGCACCACAATGCTCGCACGTACCTTGAGAACCATGATCGTGTGGACGCCCTAAGGAAGTGGATCCATGCGAGGAATTTTACCGGGGCTGAGGAAATGGCGCAGCCATTTACTTTTGGATGGGAGCTAGATCGCGACGGCCGCCCGCTTGTAGGCAACGGCTCAGACGATCGCCCATTTATTATTGGCTTTACTACGAAATCGCTCATGTTGAGATGGCTGCTGCCCCTGATAATTTCATCCTACCCATCGACGCGACATACAAAATGAATTATCGTGAATATCCAGTTGTCGTAATTGGAGTATCGGATCGCTCCCGCGGGTTGCACGTGGTGGCTCTCTTCGTTGTGTGTCAAGATGACGCAACTCGTATTCCAAGCGGTGCTGCTCGCTCTACGGTGGATGTTTGCCTGGATCACGCAAAATGAACTGCTCGTCCGCTTCACTATGGCAGATGGCGACAAGGCCCAGTACAATGCTCTTCATTCGGTATTCGGCGGGCTTCCTGGATTCCTGTCCCTTATGTGGTTTTTCCACGTCATGGAGAAGGTTCAAAAGAGGATTAAGAACTTTCCCTCGCTCGTAGCGGCTGCGGTAGTGCGAGATGTGTACGACCTACACTTCGCGAGGAGTGAGTTCGAGTTCGGGCGACTGCGGGATTCTATTCTGGCGACGTGGACAGCAGATTCGATGCTGTTCGCATTATCTCAGTACATGAGCGGCCAGTGGCAACGGAAGATTTAGCAGGTGGCAGGCGTTCCTAACTCCAAGCGGCTTCGCCACGACGAATAATCCAGCAGAGACGTTTAACGCCCTGCTAAAGCGTGACGCCGCCGCTTGAAAATGGGAACTCTTCTCAAAGAGCTGAGCGATTGCTGCGCGGACCAGTCCCAAAATCCGCGTGTTTTCCGGTTCACCTCTGAGCCAGCATCTACCCTCATTCGTCGGGTGACTGAGCTGGCTAGACAGAAGCTTCTGACTGTTGGCGTTCAACCCACTCCTGATTTTGCGTGTGCTGTAGAGCCTTCTATCGTACCCGTGGTGTGTTTGTTGGCGAAGCGCATTATCGTGGCACCTAACAAGCGTGCCGCAGTTGGTATAGCTGTGTCGGCGCAAATGGTGGCTAATTATGCTCGTATGGAAGTTCAAGACCAGCCCTGGTGCGGCTGGCAAGTGAATGTGAACAGTAAGTGGTGTGCATGCAACTACTACTACGTGTTCGGGACCTGTGTTCACCTACTCTTTGCCCTCCGCGTCGCCGACCACGTGGATAGAAGCGGAAGAAGCGTGCTTGTCAGAAGAAAGAAAAAGAATCCAACGGAAGATACCGAGAGCGGCGGACGTCCACCGCTCATTGGACCAGCGTTGAGTTTGGATTGATCCAGCACACGCGCTACGTCCCCGATTCTGTTTAGACGGTGTGTTCATGTATGAGGCACACGTACGAACACATTTGATACGAGGGTTTGGAGATATCGACGTTCCGTGACCCAGCACCTACCGTTTTTCACATAGCATCACGAGGTGTGGATAATAAGAACGGAACATGTATAAGAATGTGCATACACGCGCGTAAATTTGATTCGAGGTGTTTCCTCACCTGTAATGTGTAGGACGGCGCTAATACACGTACTTACACTTTGTGTTGGGATTGTGGGCCCCACCGCCATTGCTCTGGAAGATCGTTAAGACAATTTCATTTGCAGTATCCTGCGCCTTTCGGACCGACGAATACGAAATTTGAACATGTATTACCCTCTTGTCAACTACAGCCTCCTGATCGTACATGCGAGGAAAAACGTAGGAAGCTACTACTTCTTGCTATCCTTCGCAGCGGTTCATCCAGCAGACGTCGCATGCGCACTTGAACCACCTCTCGGAACCATAGTGCACTGTAATCTCTGCGCCTGCATTGACGCTTTTCACCATCTTGACCACAACCTTGATGCTAGTGCGATTCTGCAGCTCGACAAAAGCAGCGTTCGCATCACAGGTGTGGCTAATGAAACGCGTGATACATTCGCTTTTAAGGCTTCCACGTACACATATTTCTTACACGAGGAAAGTGCATTGTACAGCATAGTGTAACCGCTGTCCTGCTTCATCGCCTGGTTCGTCTGCCCTTCAAACATGGCGTCGTACTCAGCCAGCACGCCGGTGTACTCACCAACTACGTCGCCTACGTCCAGGTGCGATGTAGTGTACACCCTAGACCCACTCGTCCAGTGTCGAACAACTTGAGTGTAGTCCGTGTACGGGGAGCGTTGCTATACTCGGCGTTCAGGTTGCAACAGTCCGGAGTACAGTACACGGATGCCATGTTGTGGCAGGTATCCATGAAGCAATCGCCAAAGCACTTGCAGCGATCATATTCTCCAATGTCTGGGAACGTAATTCCTTTCGTGTCGCACTCGTCCACGTACTCGATCCCCGCAGGCCACTTCCCTTCTCCTAGGACGCGTCCATCATCTTCTACAGGATCGATATAGATAGGTCGCCTAGCATGTAAGTCCACCAATCGACTACGGATCCCCGGCAGCGCTAACAATTTCTTCACCTTCTGCGCCTTCAAAGATGATGCGTGGTAAATGTTGGCTCCACTACGGGTCACTGTGCACTTCTTTTGATAGCGTCGCTTCCGCGAACGCCTCACGATCCAATCACGAGGTCGCGTTTTGCCCTGGTGTCGTATCTTCGATCGCTGCCAGCGCGTAGGAATGCTTTTGACGTACTCGCCTGCGTCAATCAGATCCTTGTCCGTTGGATCACCATCTGCATGCGCGTCTTCTTTCTCCTCGCTTAACTCCTCTCGGTCACCGACAATAGAAGGGATTCGACGCTAACATCTTTCGCGGTGGCCGCAATCGTTGTGCTGGACGACCCCGCGTACGAGACGTCGACCACCTCCGTCTCCAATCCAAATTACACGTCCGAAACTTTCTGTCAACACTTTCCTCGCTTCTGAACGCTTCAAGATGCGGAGGAGATGCTTGATCCGCACGCGCATCGATTGTAGTCGCAGAACTGTGTGAACTGGAGGTCTGCGAAGACAGGACTGCTGCAAATTCCGAGTCCAAACTACGCGCAGTCCCTGGGGATCCAATACACGCATCTTCCTCGCTCACGGCATCTCGTCCACGCAACCTCGAGTCGATTGCTTGCTTCATGATGGCTGGCAGCGCCTTGCCCAAAGCGCTGCGTAGATTAGGCCGTCCCACCTTCCAGCGACCAGATTAAACGACCTGACGGTCCGCCACAGCGAATACCCCGCCTTGAATCGGTTGTGGAACCGGTCAGCAACCCTCCTGATCGTGTTTGTCCGCGGAAGTAGCTCGCACGTGCCTACAGCGAGTAGAAATTGATCACCAGGTGTGATCTCCAGAACTGCAGCGACTCGGTGGCCTCGTGGATCGCCGCAGACGAAGGCCATCGAATAGTACTCGATCGTGTCACCCGCGTATAGACTTTCCAGCGGGAGTTCATCTGCCCTAAGGCATGGCATGGACGTCGTGCGACTTCTGGGTGTCGCGCGCCGGTGCTGCTGCAAGCTTCAGTGGATCCTTGATAGAAACGGTTAGCTGGTGGCGAAATCACTGGGTACTGCTTCCACATTCAAAGCGCCTTCGAGGGACTGTCAGCCCGCAGATCCCTTGGCGCGCGAAAGTTTGACAATAAAGATGGGCTCGCTCCGCTTGCCTGCTCAGCAGAAAGGCAGCACTCGCCTGGACTGTCGATGTGTTTGTGTGTGCATATTGTTGTGTTTGTCAGATCGGTACATGTGAACATAGGTTTTCTCATTTTCCACATGCTTGATATCAAGTATGTTAAAGAAAGCCTAGACTTGAATTTTGTATTGGCGATAAAAAGAACAACATCCGTATCTCGGTGCAAAGTCGTATCAACTGCACCGATTATGATGCATATCAAGCATCATCAGGGATACCTGTGGGCATCACGCTTGATGTAGAGGATGTGGTTTTGGCCCTTTTACTGGGAGCGACTTTTCTTCGTTGCTAGACGCGTGCAAAACGACTTCGAATGCGAATTTGAGTATTGAACTAGAAAAGAAAACAAGTGAAACGCAAGCAATACTTGACGATTACTCGCAGCCACCCCTGCTTCTGTTCATACTGAGTATCACCGCCATTTGTCTCCTCTCCACTTACAAAGGCATCATCCTCTCCGTAAGTGCTAGCTATCTCTTCCTTCTTCTGAGCAGCGACGGCCTCCGTATCGTCAGCAGCGGCGTCCTCATTATCTGCAGCAACGCTGTCCTCCTTCTCATCAGAAGCAACGATTTCTTCATAACCATCAGTATCGACAAGCTCTTCCTCCTCCTGAATAGCTGCGACGTCCGCGTTTCCAGCTTCAACAGCAAGGGGATCATCCTGTTCGTCAGAGTACTTGTCTGCATTTTCGTCCGCTTCACCAGAACCTGTATGATTCTTCACAGGCGGTCTCACCTGGACGCTGCGGTCGCAACGATGTGTCAGACGCTCGGTCCCATTGTGCCCAAGCTGATGCCAAATTGTGTAGCAGGTGAAATTGTTGTTGGGGTAGTGTCCTTGACACCATGAGCACACAAGTACATACTAGCATGATATCAATTATAAGTATTATTTCGGCGTTAACAGGTTGGATGTCAAGCAATATGCACTTGCCGCTCAGAGCCTTTGCAGCACTTTGGACAGTAAAACAGTGTCTCCTGGAGATTGTACCTAACCGCGTAAGGATAGTGTATACCTTGAACTGCCGCTGGTGTCGTTTGAGAATTCCATCTACCTCAACTCAGTAGTCGTCCATCTCGAGCTTGTGGTTTCCTTGGGTAGTAGATTTTGTCGGTGTGGGTTTCATCTGATTTAGCATGTACATCAACTTCCGCCAGTCCCTCAACATTCAGCGCTGCAGCGGGGTCCTTCTCAAGCATTCTTGGCATCTTCGCCAGGCGTAGAGTCCCGATTAGTCTCATTTCTTCTGGTAGCTTGCAACCGCGCTATCGCGAGCGGTCATCGTCAGCTGGGATAGTCTGCTGGGGGTCGATCGGCTTGACCTCCTTCTCCTCTTCCTTCTACACGCCGATATCATAATCGTGGTTCCTTGTACTTGCTGACATACGTGCCATGCTCGCGTATAAGCCGCTGTCGATCTTCGCTCCGTGTGTGCATATTTTAAAGTCAGCTGTGGTTCCTGGGAAGTTCCTAAATTTTGCAGCCTACTCTTCTTCGCTGTGGCCTAACTCTTCGATGCGGTGTTTTCAGCACCGATCGCACGCGCACGTAAACCACCGCTCGTTACCGTATTGCACGGTTATCTGGGCACCAACAGATACCTTCTTGATCATTTTGACGAGATGACTGATGAAGCTCTGTACGATGAGGTCAGACTACGTGTGTCAAGTCCAAAAGCAGTGGTGTACTTCGGTGACTGCGTTTGGAGTGACGGGCGCTGGGTCTCGAGGGTCGGAGTAGGGACAGAGGAGGATCTTTATCGCGTTGGCATGACTTTCTACAAGCTCCTGGATGATTACATGCGAGTCCAATAGAATGCACACCGAACTGCGATGATCGGCGACTGAGGAACACCTCCGCTTCGCTGCGTGTCACGCGGCGGTATGTCTGCTCGACTTGGCAAAATTTGGAATGGACTCTGGCGACTGTCAGCCACCAACACATGGGAACGGTGTGTACTGGACATGGCAGAGGGTGGATACATCGACCTTTCTTTTAACGGTTATTACCCCAAGCCCTGTGCATCGCGGACTATTTCGACTCAAATGTCCAGTCTTTGGCCATTCCCACATGATTGATACCAAGCATGTGAGAATTGTCACATGCTGCCTTATCAAGCCTTAGTACCGGGGGGTTAAGGTTAGGAAAAATCAGTGGAGCTATTAGTAGAAACCAGTCGAAACGAGGCAAATCGGTCTATTTGTTTGTTTGTGCGGAATATGATATCATAATATGATATTATCAGACACAACGCCCCCATTCTAGTACCTGGCGTCACGTTGGGGTAATAATTCGCACGTGGTACAGCATTGACCAAATTCTAGATTTGATGAAATCTCAGCTCTCACAGTGATGTTGCTAACGTTGGGGTAATAATTCGCACGTGGTACAGCATTGACCAAATTCTAGATTTGATGAAATCTCAGCTCTCATTCAGAAACCCGCACCCTGGACCTCATATGCCAGTCCCTCACCTGTTCGTGATCGTTCCAAGGTGCCGACGCCCGCTGACCACGGGGTGCACGTACGACAGGTGACCGTACGTCCAGTGCTGAACTAGCGGAGTACTGGGCTATCGAGGTTTTGCCCATCGCGGACACGTACGCTGAGTGTTGGACCGCCGCGTACTGCCGCACCGCCCAGTATACGTACGCTAAGTGCACGGACGGCGTCGAGTGCACGTACATGGTGAGTGCAAGGACGCCGCCGAGTGCTGGGTAACCAAGATCCGGGTCGTGCCGTCCAGTATCCGTATCCAGACTCTACGGACGCCGCCGACGGATGGGCCACCTAGCGCCCAGTACACGTATTCGGAGGGGCGTCGACAAGACACAACTAAAGAGACGTCAATACACCTGCAAATTGTGCTCAATACTACGATGCACGCTGCACAAACAGAGCTGGGAGACTACATACCAGTGTTGAACGTGTCCGTAGACGCACGATCGTGGGGTAATTTCGTAGCAGCCCACTCCACACTTTTGGGATGGTGCGTGACTTTAGGTGTTATCCATGTAAAGCAAGTACATGTACATATATTATCGTAGTGATGAGGCCGATGTATGAAAAGAAATTGAGAGTGACTGCTGCACCCAGCTTGTCGCCCTCACTTTGCTACCCGATTTTTACCCTAATCCACCCGTTGGATTTTCGATATCCGCCCGATGTATACCGTATACTTTCCCTCGCCACCATTAAGAAAACGGGGGAAGTAGAAAGCAGAGTGACATGGCGCGCGATCTGCGCACAAATTCGGCGCAGGACTTGCGTGTTAAGGCGGACGTACGACAGCCTCCGCCACTCCCAGCAAGTAGCGACGAGGGAGCGACACTTTGGACGTTGGTTCAGGTGTTAATAGCGACGAGGTCTAGGCGGATTCGGAGATATCTAGCATAGCGAGCAGCCGCGGAGCCAAGTAAAGCCGATCTGAGGGATCATCTCCCCCGGAGCGCTGTGGGTGATTCAAGCGACGACGGCGAGTTGTTTTTGGTAGCCCCTCCTACCAGATCTCAACTCGAATCTTGGGGAGAGCTGGAAGACTACTTGCGAGTATGAAGAGAGACGTACCAGGTGCGGGATGTATACATTGCGACGGAGACCAATAGTGGAAAGCTACTAGCTCACCGTTGTGTATTATTTGTTATGTCTGCGCAGTGCTTCCGCGTCCGAACCAACAACAAGGTGATCGATAGGAACAGGAAGTTCCAACCGTCCGGGTCCAAAGCACCATTGGTTCCAGAGGAGTGTATTCATTACGGGAGGATTTTCATTTGCACGCACGGGGGAAGTACAAGTCGCGAGGCAAGGACAAGTAAAAAGACAGCGTTCAAGGGCCCTGACGTGTGAGGCACAGGTATGATTGGTTTCATTTGGTTTCAATTGGTCACAGTTAAGCACAGTTGGGTTCCGATTGGTCTATTTGGCTTCATTTGGTCTAGTTGGATTGTGTTGGGCTAACTGGACATGATTGCTACCGTAGATCAATGCCTGCGTGCAAGTGATGGATTCAGCCGTCCCGAAGTTCGCTTTGAGGATTACATTTGCGTGTTTGGAGCACAATCATCCCGTGACGAAGCAAAACTTTCGCAAAAAGCATTCCGCATTCAAAATTTTGAGGCGGGACTCGGCGTCAGACCGACAGCTACAATTGTGGCATCTATGTCTTACTCGCTTTCGATATTTTTGCGGTGCGAAACGGCTAGGACACTTGGACAAGAAAACCTTGCAATGCGTGCGATATCGCTACCTTCGTATGTGCATTTAGGTTTGGCCAGACAGAGTTCCACGTCTAACTTTCACATGTCAATACAGTTCGTTCTACTTACGTACTTGTCTGTACAAACTGACGTCGTGCTCGATTGCGATGTACTCTAGTAGATGTAGTGAACCTAATGATATGCTGTACCCATGTAGTGGCTCCGACTGCGCCTTGAGAGCCAGAAGTCCCAACCCCTTCAAAGGATCCAGCTGTACGTATACACGCTAGAGACAAGACTTCGGATCAAGAACTAGCTTCCATCCCCGAGCGGTCCAACGGGGTTCCTCGCACGGGGGTAGCTAGGAAGGTAGGGAGCCTGCCTGCAACCGAAGCCTTACTGGCGGTTCCTAGCAGGTCTCTCGTGTGAGTGACGCAAGGGCTCTTATTGATCAGTCGACCTCGCCCCAGCCACCGTTTACGGCGCGAGAGGTCTCGAGTTGGCTATTGATTTCCCTAGGAAGAACTCCCCTCTGTTGGGCCAAGACGAACAAGAAGCACCGCGTGCGCGAAGGGCGGCGCAAGCGCGGTGTGATCACAAAACCGCAGCAAGGGCGTGACGCTTTGAGTCCAACGCGGCCAAGGTTGAGACGGCCCTTGTATAGTTCCCTCCCCTGAAGCACGACGTCATCGCGACTCGTAGCCCAGCCGTAGAGGACCGTACCTACTAAGAGAACAATCTGTGGTGGCCGCGACGCGCGCTGATAGTCAGTGCGGTGGCGAGTTCGGTGTTTGAGCTGCCTCGAGCTCCTGACACTCCGGACTTGATCTTCGGTCCCGCGATACCCGCTCCGTTGTGTCCTGTCGGCGGTTAGGAATCCGTCGGCAGGCTGCGGCACGATAGGCGGTGGGGTTTCACAGCGGGAGGATGGAGGAGATAACACCAGAGTTTTTACCAGTAGATGTAATCCAGTCCGGAGTTCACTGGGCCACAATTTGAGACATGGAATGAAATCCAATGTCATTTCACTAAAAAAGCATTATTAATCTGCAGCCTTTACCGTCGACATAAAAACGGAACCTCGCTCTAGCTTTTGCTGTGAAAGTACCGACCTCATCCGCTTATAGTGGACAGGGTATATGCTAGTACAGTGTACCACCCTTCAAAACTGATATGCCGATTTCGGTATTGTAACCGGTATTAATACTGATATCTAGTCAAGAAGTCACAGGTGTCGTCATCTGAATCGACCTCGCCAATGCTTGCATCACAAAAGTCTGATGAGGACCTCAATTAAATCAGCAGTTGCTACGTCGTCATCACTAATGAGAGTACCGAAAGCCTTTCGATAGCAGCTTGCAATCGTCGTGTCTGTAAGGCCATCGCACGCCGAACGAATCCACTTCTTACCCTCATTGACAGTCGGTGGCGTTTTTGAACGCGTTCTGCCACCTCCACGACGCCTTAAACTCATGAACGTCGTACTACATAGAACTCAGCAGCGACATCCGTAGCGTCAAGTGCCATCATCTTTCATGAAATAGGCACACCCTCTTTACCGAGATCGTTGACGCACTTCACAAGGTCAACTTTCGCTTCTCTAGGCAGCTTTGTACATATTCGCTTTGGACGAGCCCTTTTCTTACCGCTACCTTTCTTCACGGAGCACTAATCTTATATCAAACGCAATTGTGTTTAGACGCATGAACCTCACCCGTCAATTGACTTGGTAGTACACACGCTTATCGGTAGCGCTTGCAAATAATAGGATTACAAAGCGAAAAACAAAAACACATCGTAAGGCCACTAGGGAGAAAATTACCCCAACGATATGGGTCTGCGCACTATATGCAAAATAGGTGTGCTACTGCTGACGATATTGAAGCTATTGCGACTAGAGGCATACACAGCTGTAATAAACCACATTGTCTAAATAACAAATGGCATCTAGGCGCATAAGGCAGACACTATTATCAGGGAGAAATGCGAAAAGGCAACTCAAATCGATGCTTAAAACACACACACAAAAATAAAATAAAGTACTGTGTAACAAATATATCGAACACTGATATTTAGTAAGTTCAACAAGTGTTTAGAAGAAGTTTATGAAACTGGGAGGCACAAGTTCCTTCCTCGTGATTGAAAATACCAAGAATCCACATTTCACTCAAAAAAGATAAACAAAACCAAAGTGACATTGATACAAATACTCCAAAGAGAAAGACATACGCTAAAACAGGATTTCATCCTAAAAGGTTTCGTGACACAAAGTAAATACAGCATACTAGCGACATATACACACAATACAAACAAGTGAACAGGTTTTGCCTTCAGTAAAAGGTTTTCCTGAGTAACATAAAACTGCACTGCACATAATATCAAAAAAGCGAACAGCACCATCACGTGATAAAATACTGATAATCATTCGGATACGGTGCTATTACTATCAGTAAAATTGATGTAAAATCCAAAAGCATTCCAATGCCTCAACATCGCCAAACTACATAACATTCTCGAGGCAACTTCCTCGTTGTGGGAGGCTGTGAAAGTATGCACCTCTGACGTGCCTACGTTATGTCATAGTACTCCAGTAGTACGAGGGATTTGTATCCCGTGTAATGTAGACCAGTTAAGTTATCCCAGATAAGAGATTAGAATATCCGCCGACGACTTCCAGTCCACACTTCGTCTTTCGACGCCTGCTACTCAAGCTTCCTAGCCGCCTTCAGGCCGCCTTCCTCCTCAAGACCCATCTCTTACTTACGCTTCGTGCTATCCTCCGCTGCCCTAACCTCTGCGCAATTCCTAATCCCAACAGGTTATTAACCACAACTGGTCCCGACTTCAACAGCAACGCTGACAAGAGGACTAGCGCGAAGCTGCCACGTGTCAATGGCCATGTTGCCCTATATGGCCATGATACCCCCTTCCGCCAGACAAAAAGCTATAGTGCCGTCCTCATCCGGCAACGACGAGATAAGAGAACATGATACCCGTCTGCACCAGCCACAGAGCTGTAAAGCCTGCTAATACCGGCAATGCCGTGCTGTGACGCACTGTCCACTGCGCCATCCACATATCTGAAGCGCTGAGAGACCAGAACCTCTGCCAAGCCAAATGTGCTGTGAGCCAATGCCGTCTACCATGTAAATGTACAAGCTGTCAAGACCGTCAGTCACATGACAGGCATGCATACACAAGTACTATATGTACAAGCAAGTATTTCTGCTATGACGCTAGCCAATGATCCGCTGCACCTGCTATTGCAATAGTTATATTCGTAAGTCGATTAGCCAGCTTGCACTACAATGGACTCTACGAGCCAAATGTGACTGCTGTTGCAATCTCAACGCCAGCAACTTCCACGAGAAGCAAACTAAAAAGACAAAGCTCCCAAAAAGTTAAAAACACCGCTCGAATGCGAACATTCCAAATGCCACAGGTTTTTCTCACTGAGTTTTTACCTGTAGAATGCATGACAAGCCACAAAGAGCCTCTGTCGACCATGAGGTATTAATAGTACGACACGCACACAAAGCCTCTGTCGAGACCGTACGTCTCCACTAACATGTACAACAAACACACAAAGCCTCTGTTACATTTTTTAAAAGCCACAAAGAGTCGCTGCCACCCATGTACATCAACAAACATCTACGACAAGCACACACAGCCTCTGCCATTGAACAGAGAACACTACGATGTATAAAATCTGTACGGAATCATACTACCTCTTGCAATAACGACAAGCACACAGAGCCTCTGTCAAAATGTAACTATAAACGAGAACGACAAGCACACAAAGCCTCTGTCAGTAAATATTTAAACGGCACGAAAACATACACATAATACTAAGTCACAGCGGTAATGCCAAACCTAGGCAACCTGCAGCAGCACAGCTAGCTACGCAGGGGGCTGCTGAAAATACCATCTCCGACGTGCCTAATGCTGAGCTATACTACAAGCAAGACAAGCTACACAAAGCCTCTCCTCTGTCTTAGTGATTTCTCTACACAAGAATAAAACAAAATGAAAATTAATCTCTTATATCAAAAGCAGTCGTGTTTAGAGGCATGAACCTCACCAGTCAATTGACTTGGTAGTACACACGCTTATCGGTAGCGCTTGCAAATATTAGCATTACAAAGCGAGAAACACCTCGTAAGGCCACTAGGGAGTGTAACGGGCTAGTCTGTAGTTACATATGAAGGTAGATCTATATAGGTTGATATTGAAAGTAGATACGAAGACACGGCTAGCGTGTGCTTCGTTGTCATTCTCTGATTGGCTGAAAGTGGAGAGCCATTTCAGCCAATCGGATGGCAATTAGCATTTGAGTGGCCCCGACGGGCCCTCTCCTAAATCAGAGTTTAATTTGCCACAAAGGCCATACTACGACTCAGTCTTCTGAGTCCTTCGACGCTTCCTCGCATCAATAGTGTAAGCTAGATAACGGACACACCTGGCCCGTTATACCTGGTAGCACTTAGTAGTCCTTCCTACGACCAAGATCAAGATGCGTCAAGTATTGGACCCTGAAGGCATGGGGATAACCCTTGAGCATGGAAGCTATCCCACCTCACGCGGATCGAGTGAGAAGCTCTCCAACGCCTCGCCGACGTGGCCAGCGAGGCCGTTGTCGCCACGCTGCTGAGTTCGGCGACCGCAGAATCGCAGCGTCAGGCCTAAGCGCTCATGGAACGCGAGCTTACCGAAGCAAAACGGCGGATACAGACCCCTTCGCGTTCCACGAAGGGAGATGTTATCAAGATCGAGACGTCCGCGTATTCCGGAGTCGGACAAGACCGCCTCCCGCTGAATCGCTGGTTCCGAGAGATCAACATTGTGATTGCCTCGTGACTGCTCGAGGCCGAGTCAGCAAATGTGAACTTCTTAGTTTCACGACTGGTTCGGCAAAGCCAAAGAGTGGGCGCTTGGCCAGCTCGTAGTCGACGCCGCTGCGTTCCCGACTCTGGATGTCATTCAGGTTACTTGCGCCTTGCATTTAAGCCCCCGCAAGATGAGTCCCGTATGCGCGCGAGCTTCTTCGCGCTCCGCCAAGAAAGATGTCAATGCGTGACTATGTCCAGCAGACACGCCACTTGATTTCGTGCATCATCACAAATCCTGTCGACGTGCGACTGAAATTCATGTCTTCATCTTCGGAATGCGTGAGGTATGACGCGATACTGCCTCACGCGAGCGGGCTGAAGACCCTCGAAGCTGCCTTCGCCCTCGCGCTGCGCGAGGACTAAACGGTCGCGTCTTCATATGTGCGGGCGCTGAAGCCCGAGGATCGGGTTTCGGAACCCGAGCCTATGGTTATTGAGGCGAAGTCGAGGTCAACTACCTCGACTTCTCGACGCTCCCGTGGCAGCAACAACAGCTGTCGTCAGCTGACGTGCTTCCGTTGTCGACAAGTCAGGTCACCGTGCAGCAGTGTGCCGAGTACCGGCTCCTGTCCTAGCGAGCGTTGAGACTATCGGCCATCCCGATGACAACTTCTCGGTCGCTCACCCAAACGGCCGAGACCAGTAGGTGCGGGGTGCCCCACTGGCTGGAATGGAGGCCCCGCCCCGTTGATAACCGGCCGTCCTAGCCCCCGTGCTACATGCACACTTCAATCGCACCACCACGTCGGGCGACAACAGGCCGATCCTCGTTAGTCTTCACGTTGCAACTTCATTCGTGCGAACTGCCGCGCGCTCCTTCCTCCGCATGTGCGAGTTCGCGAGGATTGGGCGAGATCGTCGACAAGCTAGCTGACGGCAAGACATACCGCGCTCCTCGCTGAGATGTTACCCTTCCGTACACATTCGACGAGTTCCGCAGCAATGATGACTTCCTGGTAATCGCGATGAACTATGCGTTCGACTGCATGCTCGAAATGCCGTGTCTTGTCCGCTACCAGCCAGAGATTGACTGGTTAGCCCGATCGGTTCGGTGTCGGGTTGGGTTTGACGTTAGCGAGGTGTTCACTCACCTCCTCGTCGCCCCGACACCCCATGTCTCCGTCGTGGACAGATCTGCCACGACACCACCCTGTGGTGTTGCTTTTGGGGCGCTTGGTCGTCAGTCGGCAAGGTTGCCTTTGCTGAAGGAAAGTGACCGGCGTGCCCTGATTGGCAGATTACATCCCCCGCGCCACAGTGACCACTGCAGTTTAGTGACCGAGGCCTTGGTCGGGTATAATAAATTAGCGTTTAAACCCTTTTTTGTACCCATGTCAGTCTTGTACCCTCGGACTTATAGAGCCTGGTACGGGATTACATAAGGGATCTGTTCACACTGGATATTTGTATTTACGTATAAGTCTAGCTATAGGATTGACTACAGAGCCTCTCAGAGCCATAGATCGACAGAAATAAATCAGCAGTCTTCCCCCAAGTCACCAAGGGATAAGTCCGTCTTCGGTAAGTCTAGCTAGCTTATCTTAGGGTCTGGATACTCTCGGTTTGTGGGATACCAGTCAACGAACTCAATGTACATTGAACCGAGGGTTTGTTGCTGGTCAGTCAAGAGATTAGAGTGGCCGAGTGTTGGGAGCGACTGGAAGCGTCGTTCGCCCTTTATTATAGTGGAACCGAGTGTTCCATACATATTTTACTACCCGGCGAGGTTTTACCTTGGCAAACCCGTATTAGACAGCCGGTACCCTTCCTTCTGAGGGACTGCGGGGTTCGCGCGAAAGCGCGATATTGCATCCTAGCCTTAGCCCGGGCTAGTGGTGCAGGTTATTGGGTTGACCTAGGTGTACAGAGGGTTCACGTCCAACCCGGTGTAAGAGATCGTTCCTGGTCTTCAGGGTTAATCCAACGCTCGTTGACTGGACACGGGGAGGCGAGTGTTGTGGATGGGACTCATACCGTTCGGTAGTGAGAATTTCTGCGTGATCCTACACGACAACTGGTGCCGCGACCCGGGATTGGGAGTGAGATCCTGTGTGTCTTGGTTGT
Source organism: Phytophthora hibernalis (assembly GCA_012656075.1). Taxonomy (NCBI): domain Eukaryota; phylum Oomycota; class Peronosporomycetes; order Peronosporales; family Peronosporaceae; genus Phytophthora; species Phytophthora hibernalis. The sequence continues at coordinate 177,776 of JAAKBF010000121.1, forward strand.
ATATAGGTTCTTACCCTAACGAGTATTCGAGAGAGACAAGAGAAGAAGAAGAAGAGATAAGATGGCGAGAGGAGCGAAGTCAGCCGTACCAGAAACGCCGATGAAGTCAAGCGGTGGGCGCACCGAGGGTTAGGAGCCGTCCGATCCAACACTCGCGACCCCAAGTACTTTGGAGTCGATCAACGAGCGTTCGGACAGCTTCGACGAGCGGATGGACTACTCAGAAGCCAAAGAAAATGACGAAGATGAATACCTGGAAGAAGCGATAGTGATGTCCGAGGTTTCGGAAGCCGCTACCGTCTCAGCGGGACGTAGCGGAGGGGTGAGTCGCTCGCGCGAAGCTCACCGAGGAGTTGAACGAAGTGGCTGGTCCTGAACCAGCTCACGAGGACAATGAAGATGGACTCGGCGATCTCCGATCGCTGACGATAACCGCCAGTCGGCCTCCAGTTAATGGGGACACTCCGATCGCCAACAAGGTTTTGGGAAGATGCATGGAGAGGTGATGATGACGAAGAGCAAGAGGATGCGGGCCTTTGCGCCAAAATCATTTCGACAAACTGTGTAGATAGAATTCGAGGCGGAATTGGTCGTCCCAGTGGAATCGTGGAGCATCCAGCAGGTGGCCGAGGACACAGTGCAACAGTTCCGAGCAATGGGTTGCGATCCTTAAGCGCTGCCCACCGAGGCCGACTTTCAAGATTGGGCGATTGAAGAAGCCTCGCTTTTATTGCGCAAGTGGAAGCCGACAATCCGGACGGTTTTCGGTGTACCTGAGCCGATCTCCAACCGTCGGACGAGCCTCCCACGCACGGCTGAGGGGCTGGATTCATCACGAATCCGCTACCGACAACTCCCGGGCGTCAGCCCGAGAGGTCGGTCGGCACGGGTATGTTCTCGGCGAAGGGAACCGCTTCGGCGTATTTTTAAGATTCGCACAAGGTAACGCCTCGGTCAGCGGACCGTATTGAGCGGCTGGCGAAAGGTTTTGAGAGTACACGGACCACTCCGACGGCAGACCAAAGTATAGGTCAGACGACGAGCCGACGTTTCGATGTCCACGATGACTCTTCGGACGACAACTGGTTCGACGTGGAAGATAAAGGGGTGCCGTGACCGGAGAATGGACACGCCAAATCCGAGAGCTCAGCTCGATGGAGAACCAGAGTTCCACACCGAGGATTGAAATCGCCACGCACCTCCCGTTGAGTAACATCACGACATATCTTGGCCTCCTAGATAAGAGCGACGATGCAATGGAACCGAGCCTTCATCTACGAGATGAATGGAACACATACGTCACCGAATGAATGGTGCATAACGTACGAGCTGAGCTTCCAAGATGGCGCCCTGCATTGGTACTGACAACTCCCGCGAAAGCCGAGACGAACGTCGAAATTATTGAGTGATGCGTTGATCAAGTACTACTGTTCCCGATTTAATCAATCGGCGAAAGCACGGTACTACTCGGCGACGCGTGAAGAGAAGGAACATGTTTGCGACTATCTGAACAGGCTAAATTTTTACGCCAGGAACGCTGGGGTACAATTTGAGCACGTAGGTCGTGGGGCCAAGGATCATGTTGGAACACTTTCTCGATACGTGCGAAGACCGAGCCTTGGAAGAACGTCTGTGTCACGTGTAGGTCAAGAATATTCACGACCTGGAAGACATGATAAATGATATCCTTTGACGCCGCGAGCGGAAAAGGACGCGAGCCCTCGGAGCGACGCCCCAAGGGCCAGGATGATATTCGTCGCCGTGACGATGGACGCTCCGAGGATTCGCGGAACCCCTACTGGCGTGACCGAGAGGATGGTCGTCGTCGGGAAGAACGGTATCGGGATGACAACCGACGTCGAGACGATCGCCAAAACCGACCGAGGATTACTCTCGCTGAGGAACTGACAGACATGGTCGCTGCGTTGAATGTGGACGGCTCGGTCGACCCGCGAGGGAACCTGCAGAGGCATCGAGTGGAGGGTATGATGATACCGAGGGTTACGATACGGAGTACTACCTAACAGGGGCGACCGAGGCTCGGACAGGTACTCGCCGAGTTCTGCTGACCACTGTACTTAATCCCGTGTCCTCCACCAATGGGTGGACAACAGCGCGCGAACGCTTTTACGGGTCGCCGAGGCAAAAGCTTCTTGACTGAAAGTGTTACGGCACCCGGGCTATCCGACGTATCGACTCGCCGAGTTCGGCAAGATTTCTTCTTCGCGCGTAGCAAGAGACACCCTACCCCGGACCGACCTATTCTCTTGGCGCTACAAGTCAACACCCTACAAGCTATTCCTCTCGGGTGTCAACGGCAGGCATAATCCAACCCGTGCAGGGACTTACCGGAGAGGTTTACACTTGTCTTGGACTTAGAAAATTCTGCTTTGTTAGTTCTGTTATCTTCTGGGGACCTGAAAGGTCCTTTTCTTGGTTTCCTACATGTCCTTTACAAATATCAAATAAAATGGAGTCGTTTCAACCTCGTCCGAAATCCAGTAGATGCCCCTTGAGCTCAGCCTCTGTCTGTTGGCACGTTCCCATACGATCTTCTAGTATGCGGTGGTCGTAATGGATCTCAGTCGACCATTCAGGCGAGCTCCGTGTCTCTCCGGCGTCTGCGCCGCCGCCTGGTGTCGACTATTGAGCCCGGCTATTATCCGGACAACCGTATCCGGAAGATCCACCGAGTCGGTACCGGGAACTTCGGTTCCTAAGTTCCCACTGGGTCGTACTGTTGATCTCGGCTCCTTAGACTCGGCTCGGACTCCTTTTACCGTAAGCTTCTGGTCCTAAGACCGCGCTTTTGTGGGCATAGCCGAGTCACTACCGTGCATCATCATTCCTAAGGATCCACTGCTCCTAGGTCAGGATGGTCCTAGTTGAGGCGTGTGCCGAAACTCGAAATTACTACTCCACAACTGCCCGGTTATGATGCGAGCCGGGCTGTTGAGCGTTAAAACCTTGTTCAGTCACCTTCCATCTTGTGCCAGACCACACCGTTGGCAGTCGTTAAACTGCCAGATGTCTCCCCCTTGGTTCGTGTTCTTCCTGGGGTTATTGGGAGGCGCTCGTACTGACTTGTGGTTTTCCCCAGACTGTCACATTCTCTCTTCCTCCGACCATGTTGTCACCTCAACGAGATGAGGGTCCGTCCGCCGAGTCGGGGTTAGTGGGACCAGCGCTTCTGGTGTCAGCATTGGTCGGGAGAACTCGGCCATTAATCTGACAACTTCCCTGGAGACTGGTTCTGATTCTGAACCACTCTCTCGCACGCGCCCTCCTCGTTCGTTGAGTCCACCAGGCGACACCACTTCGGACGCTATGCATCAGTCGGACTCGGCAGAACGAGTGAGCCTTGCCTCTCTCGAGACTCTTCTACACGAGGAAATTACCCAACGTCGGGCTCAGAACGCCGACTTAGCTCGTCTGATCGGATTCGGGCTAACTCGGCCTCCTGAGCTGTCGAACCGCATCCCCGTCACGCCGTACTTAATTTTTAACGTACCGAGCAGATATTGGACGCGTTGCGTGACGATTACAAGCTCGTGGATCAATCGGCGGCGGTAGCCGAGCTTCAAGCCGATCTTCATGCTGCCAGCACAATAAATACTGCTTTGACTCGTCGGCTGGACTCGGCTGCAGTCTCGATGGTTGAGTTGGAATCCCAGCTTAAAGTGGCCCAGAAGGACCGTGATATCTGGAAGGTCGAAGCCTCTAAATCCTCTCTATTGGCGTCACTTCGCAAAACTCTAGCTGAGTCGACTGCTGCACTTACCCAAGTGAAGCAGTCTCAGCAAGCCGAAGTCGACTCGGCTTTTTCTCTCGTGGCCGATTTCAGACAACAAGTCACGGATCGCGATAAGCAGATCGAGTTGCTTCAGAAAGCTATCGCCGAGAAGGATTCAGCTTTCTCTATACTCCAGGGATTGCTTCCAAGCACTTTCAGCAGCTCAGGAGTCGGCTCGAGCATTGTGTGATGGTACACCCAACCTCTCCGCTTCGCTCGGGCAGTAATCGCTGATCAGCGTGCTGTCATCCTTCGTCAAAAGCGAGTGATTCAGCGCCAAGGGGTCTTTCCAATGCATGATCCACATATGGCTGCTGCTGCTGGAGGGGTGGAAGCTCCGGGATTTGCTTCAGCCGACTTGCTCGTCAATGCTCGTCTTTGCCGGTTATTAGCGGAGAAGTTTCCGGAGATATCCGTCATTCCCAAAGACGAGGCTCGGACCCTCGAGTTAATCCTTCGTCCTTGCCATGTAGCTTCTTCTTCGGCCCCTGTAGCTTCGTGTGCGTCTTCAACATCTGCGAGGACTCTCACCGCCGTGGTCGACTCGGTTGCTCAATCGTCGAGTACAGGTCACGCCCAGGCACGACGGGCTAAGAGTATCGAAGCTCTCCGCCGGACTCCTTTGACCCGGTTGAAGTCCCATGAGCGGTTGCGGCGATATGGCAATCCCAAATCTCTTACGGTAGCTTGGTCTCGTAGACGTAAAGTATGCCCACCCATTCAGCCATACTCTCGCCCGCTTCCAGGTGAGGAGGGATACGACAGGGTCAATGCCCTGCTAGGGGTCCCGATTCATTCTTAGCTGAGGTAATGGCAATGTCGGACAGCGAAACACTGCATCCTTCAGCTCCAGTATCCCAGTCTCCGTCTCGGCTCCAATCTCCGCCTCACAATCAACCTCCTAGTGCTGTCACTGGGTATTTTTCGGAAGGCAATGTTCTTTCGACCGGATTCGACGGGTATGATTCTCCAGCCCCGCCGAGTGTGACTTCGCCTTCCATGGATAATGCTATGGAGCTGGAGGTTGAAGGCTCCTATCATCTCGCCGAGTATCTACCAGCACAGACCATTCAGCAGGATCCTATTGTTACTTTGTCTTCGACTCGCCCGGATGCTAGTGTTGAAAAATTCACCTCGGTGCTTGATCTCGGCGAAGATATTTCGAAATAGGTGGACTCGGTTGATGCTGGTCCAATCTCGTCTACTTCGTTGACAACTTCGTCTCCATTGGGTTCGGCTTCAACTCCTAGTTCGGTTCCAGTGTCGGCTCTATTGGTCAATTCTGACTCGGCGAACCTCCGCAAAGTGACTCGGCTACAGGTTTGTTCCGGCCTACAATCCATGGCTTCAACTCGGCTAAATCCTCCTGCTGGCTCCGTGGAATTGAAATCACCTTCAGGTCGCCCCTTGCGTATGGCTGCTGCTACTGCTCGTCAAATAAACGCTCAGCTACTGGAGACTCTTGGCACATCGGATCGGAAGGTGCTTGGACTAAATCACTCGGGTAATCATCAATATTCGGCTTCGCTCAACGCTGGAAGCTCGGCTGCTAATCCTCTCAAGTTTTCGGATGAATCGTCTGAGGACGTGAATGACTCAGCTGACGCCGATGAAGAGTCTGCTACGGAATCAGTGGACGACGACTCGGGCGCCGACTTGAACCGAGGTTGGGCGCGTGAAGATTCCTCCCTCATCGGAGTTCAAGAAACGTTTCTCCAGTAGTGACGAAAGTGATACCAACTTGCCTGGGGTTGCTGGACATTCGACTGGTTTAGTTATCAGCCAAGTGCCACCTCAAGGAAAAATGAGGAGCTATTTGGCTGCTGGTCGTGTACCACCTGGGCCTCCCACTCACGCTGAGTCAACGAAGAAAACCAAGTCGAGTAAGAAGAATAAGCACAAGCACAAGCATCGACAAGCATCGCCACAAGCATAAGCGTAAACATCGCTCTCCACAAAAACAAGCGACCTCGCCCGTCATTGCTTAAATATGTCGATTGGCGATCAACGCTAAATGCGTTTCTAAACATGGTCGAGGGTAGAGGGTTGAAAGTTGCTCTAGTAGGTAACGCGGATCAGACATTGACACCAAGCACGTATGAGCAAGCTACTGGTGACGTTGAAGCTCGTCATGGCGTTAGAACAGGTCCCAATGAAGACACGTATGGCAACATGACCATTTCTGATAGCGAAGCTAAGCAGCTCATAACCGAATACTTTCAAGAGCTTCTCGATAGAGAAGTGGAGATTCCATTTCGCTTGAGGTCGATTGTAAATTCTTAAACGGGGTTAAAAACCATGTGGCCTACTATTTCGGTGAGCCCATGCTTCGTCGCCCACTGAAAATTAGAAATGCGCAACACAAATCACTCTCCGGTACAGTTTTGCCTGACTTAATGAAGAACATGAGGTGGATGGATACCTTCGAATCGCTGCTAAATGGAATGGAGGATATATACAGAGCTGTGTCGAATATAGATGGTCCGAAAACTGATGCGGAGACGTGGACGGAGGCGAACATTATTCAGAATCTCGAGATATTACGCGCGGTCACTTTCAATAATGCTGTTGATATCGAGCAACCAAGACCGGAAGCATATGATTACGACGAAAATTACAAAGAGTGCGTGATAAATCGGAAGCCGCGTTTCAGGTCTATGAAGAAGCTCTAAAGAGGTTTGAGACAGCTCAAAACGCAGCCAAAATGTCTAGCTCTAAAGCAAATAAGTCAGCGCTCAAGGCAGCACGATCAGCTTTGAAAGCTACTAAGGCTGTCTACTCGATGAAGTTGAAAACATACACTGAAATGAATCGTCAGAAGGTGGAGGAAGAGGAATGGGAGCATGCTGCCTTTCGTGCCCATGCCACCCGTTCGGGTCTAAAAGGTCGTGGCTTGAGGGGAGATGGGGTGGCTCCACTTGATGGTGTGATCAGGCGTGGTCGCACGTACAATCTCAACGAGATCCAGGGACTAGCTACACCTAGCGCATATGTCTATCGACAGTTGGGGAGTAAGTACATACATCTACCAGATCTAGATGCTAAAACGCTTGTGATAGTGCAGCCAAATCGACGAAAATGCGGTCCTAAGTGTAAAATCAGCGATAACCTGCAAACATAATCAGGACTCTGGTATATAAGCAACACATCGATCAACCGTCTTATGATAAGCTAAATATGGACGATAAAAAGCTATTTAAGGAGATTCTATCCATCACACACCTGCAGTATAATTTCACGACAAGCTCGAGGACCCGTTAGAGTCTCTTAAAGCAGAGTATGACAAACTCAAGGGAGCTAGATCTTGGTAATGATAACCCAAGCATTATCAAGCAGCTCAAATCTCTTAGTGTAGATATGTAGACCAATCGACTTATTTCAAATTCAGAGTTTAAAGATATTATAACTCGTTTTCTATAAACGAAACCAGAGATTCCCCGCCATCTTTGATTGCTCACGAGATGTTCTTCTTCAATCCAAGTATTATATCCAGCTCGGGCGGACGTTATGGTGATAATGCCAATCTCAATGTTGCTGAACTTAAATCCATCATGAAGAATCTGATCATCCACGAGCGACCCCAGCAAACACAGACATCCGTTTTATGGGCTACAGATCTCGATAAAAATATTAAGATAACCGATGTCGGTACGCAGACGACAGGAGGACGAGTGTGGGTTTACAAACCATCTAAAAAAGAAGGCTTCCATGAAGACCTTCGCTATCTAACTGATAGTCACCTTAGAGCTACGCAGATCTTGGAAGAACAGATGGAGTGGACGAGGCCTTAAGTTCTTTGATCTCCTTAAGAAGATGCTGAATTACACGCATATTATAAATTGATATCATTGAGTAGTTGACGCTCATTTATTTGTTTGCTGGTTCCAAGATAGGATCACTTCCTTCTTTCATCCCCTCTCGTTCGTTAATAGAAATTAAGTTAACAAGACCAGCTCTGGCTACATGCTGGGCTAATAAATCGCATTCGGAATTGGTTTATTCCCTGATGCGATCCAATTATAGCATTGTGGCTTCAGATCGTACAGAGGTAGCACGTCTTCTAATTCGGTCTCTACGATATCATTTTTAATCTCTTATCGGATAGCGTAACGAGATTACTGCATGATATGTACCCAGCTGATTTAATGCTAGTCGAATATGCAACAGGACCCAGTGCTCCAGTAGTCATATTTGATTGGACCCCTGTTGAAAAACCATGCTCCCTCCGGCTCCATATGTCGTAGAGGTAGAACCACCCACATGTAGATCCTGTTGTATTGATGCCAACACGTTTAGTCGTATTCAGGGTCATTAATCGCTGATTAGAGGTCATGATACCCCGTTATGAGCCGTGTAACTACCAAAAACGGAACAGCTCCAGTCATTCGCGGCTTGTATTTGCATCTTACATGGAGTAGACGCTTGATCCGACCATTGTTGTGCTATGCTCCAAATGCTACCGCCATCTGACCAAACGCTTTTGTCTCCTTTGACCGCTATCGGACCGTTAAATGAGTACATAGCCCCATCGTAGTAGCTCGAATCATAAAAGCAGATACGGCTAGTATACGGAGCTGAATTATTAGGGACCATTGCTAGAGCTCGCTTCCAGCCGTGTCGACAGATACAGTCGTGCATCATTCGTTCCTACCAAAGCTCTAGCATTGCTTGTATGTACACCTCCTGGGATTAGATGAACACCAAAACGAGTATTCTGCTGAACGCCGCTAATCGTCTGATAACAATCGATGTTAAAGCACTTAACAGTGGATGAGCAGAGCCCTCCCACATAATTTATCAGGTTACATCCTCCGAGGATGTTTTTGACTCCATACGGATTAGAACTATCCCCGAATAGTTTTGCGTTACAGCCAACGTTGATAATATTTGAAGCACCCGAGTCACTGGAAGCTGGTATAGTTAGAGTTGACACATTGATGAGTGATGGTAACCCCGAAAGAAAGGGCTCAGATCATAATTCAATCCTGATTGATAGTAGCTAGTCGCATTGATGTAGCTGCCTGATCCTAGAAGACTGCTAGATCTGCTAGATCCAGTCAGGTTAAGCGAACCATTTATCGTCAATCCTGTCGGAGTACGAAGCGAGGTGATTCCTGACTGCGTTGCTGTTGATAAGGGTCCTTAGGTTTTGTGCTTTCATCTACGGGTAGATAAAAGCACCAACGCACTATTATTAGTAGCCGTGCCTGGACTAACACCACTCAGGTAAGTTAGACGGTAGTCATTTTTGCCAATATATAGGGTCTGCGCGTATTTGTACGTTAGATACCCACTAAAATCGAGCGAAAGGTAGAAAGTAGGGTTATAGGCTGTTGATATAAATGTAGGTGGTGGATACCTGAAACCACTCATGATCGATTTTGTCTAGAGCTACATAGATCAAGCGATATTGTTAAACGATCATGGTCGCTCTTAGGCAGAAGTCAAGTGATCCAAGCAGACCTTAGAGGAACGGAAAACCCTGCGACCTTCCCGAAGGTGATGCAAGCAATGAGACTTCGCTTATTCCGGATTTCGGCGCATCACTGGCCAAAAAGTATCGATCGGCTGGTATGGGTGATATCTCCGCTCTAGATATCAAAACTTTGTTTAAAATGGTGGTACACGGACCCAGTTTTTCAGGCAAGAATAATATCTGTTTCTTTATAATCAAGCATTCTCCACATGTCTTCGCGCACTTAACCATCATTGCTCGCAACCCTCATCAGGAGCTGTATGAGTATCTTCGCGATAAACCGGATGGACTTGTCAGATTTGCTGACCCAGATTTACCTCCCAGCGTCGACCAAGTACGCCGAACCCCTCTAAGTTCGAACAAGCCTGATCTTGTAATCATAGATGACTACAGCAACGATAAACTACTGCAGAAGAACATACTTTCACACTACTTCACCCGTGAAAGGCATTTCAAGTTCAGTACTATTTTCTTAAGCCACAGCTATTTTGCAACCGATAAGATGATTCGCTTGAGTGCAGAGTATGTAGCGATCCTAAAAGCAAATTCAAAACGTGATTTATAAATGGTTTTCAAAGACTTCAATATAGATGGTCTAAACGATCGTAATATCATAACAGCATATAACAAAGCCACTGGACGAAAAGGACAGATTCTCCTCGTCGATTCAGTCAAAGGTCAGCTCCGCTACAATTTTGATCAAGTTGTAGATCTCACTCAGTTATGAGTAATTCAAATTGATCATTCAGAATTATGGCTCTAATCATATACAACGAAGATGGCAAGCTTTTCGAAAAGCGACAGTACCAATCTTGTAGAGGATGGGTAAAATTCAACGTGGCGCTACTCTTTTCCTGGTTCGGCGGCTGATTTCCGTGATGTAGCCTGCGCTATTCAATCCATTAGCCTATACAACAGTGAGTACAATATTGATTCAATGCAGTTTCAGAACACCACTTTCAAGGTTGAAATTCCTACAGCTGGAACTACTTCCACAGTCAGTATCAGTCTACGTGATGGCTATTACAAGTACTCTGATATCAACCGAAGCATTTAAACCGCTCTAATCAATGCTGGTGCTTATACCATCACGCTCCTACTGAGACCTAAAAATAAAAGCAGGTGCCCATTTTTTGTTTCAATGCCTATAATCTGAAACTGCCGGCTCGCTCTAATCAACGCTGGTGCTTATACCATCACGCTCCTACTGAGACCTAAAAAATAAAAGCAGGTGCCCATTTTTTGTTTCAATGCCTATAATCTAAAACTGCCGGCTACCATAGGTTTAGAGCCACCGTCTTTACCCTCACTTCTCATAGCACGGAGTTATGCCATGTGCTCCTTGACCTCCTGTGAGCCCTTAGCGAATTTGACGGGTCGTTTCTCAGCCTTCTTAACTGGAACTCCAACTCCATAACGACGACGGACTTCTCCTCGAATCGATTTAATGAGATCCGAATGTTCAGGTTTGGTCGCCTTGCTCAGTAGATATTTCTCTCCGATATCGACAGGATCAGTAAGAATACCCTTTCGTTTTGTGTAAGCAAGACCACGTTTGGCACTTTTCTTTACATCTGACATTGATATACGACCGCATGCGTTACTCACGTCGCTATCGTCATCGTAAATACCGATACCTGTCATCGATTAAATAGCAGCTCTGGCAGGGATCGCGCCTTGGGGTGTGCCTAGAGCGGTAGCGAGAGCGGAACAGCTACATCAGTAACGCAAAACAAAATACCTGAATCTTTAGCGAACTTGAAGGCCGACCTAATGCCTCCCCAAACTTTTCCCCAAATACTCGCCCCATGCATACCACCGCCTTGCATATGCTTGAACGGATATCCAATTTCCTTTTTCGTGATAAGAAGACGCATTCCCTTACCCGATTTACGAGCTCGGAGAGCTTTTGCGTACGATTCAGGGTGAAGATGGAGCGTAGCACCGAACCCGCTTAGGAGCGTGATAGCGTTCCGGTCTTGAAAGCTCGCTTGAGCTTTGACTCAGAAACATCACTGGAGATAGTTAATTCGCGGTACATTGTAATAACCTATATTTGTTGAGCAAAATAATTTCTATTATAGAATATTCAAATTGAGGTCTTTCATCTTGTCAAATTCATCTGGTTTCTTATGCTTCTCGGAATATAACCAGAGCAGACACCATATCCCACAGTAGTCGCCATATGTCCCTTGATGCTGCTTGGAATTGTATTTACTAATACCGTACCTGGTTGGAGGACCTTCTCCCATTGAATCGTAATATTGTCCGTTGTGGACGCATGTCCAATGGCCTTCAAATTTGGCGTTCTCAGTAGAATCAAATATGAACCGTTCTCAGGTAGTGGTTTCTCAATCTCGCTAGATTCAAAAATGTTATCCAAATATACTTGTAATCTATTCGCGAGCTCGATGAGGTCGTGGTCGCTGGTTATATATAGGCTTGATAAGGTCAGCCATAATTATTATTTAACGAAATATATTAGGAACCATATAGATTCGATGATGAGCGAAACACAACTTTGCGACCAATATTTGTACCAGAGCTCGCTAAAGAGCGATCCTGAGATTAAGGTAACCTCTGGTAAGCGGGTACCGTTTGTAATCGATCTTAACCAGGGCTCGTATCAGAATGGTATTATTACTATTGACGCCACGTCACAGCTGAACGGCTCGGAAGGCTTTGCTTGCCTTCGTGATGCGTATCTAATGCTGCCGTACAAGGTCTCGATGTGAAACGGTACTACTGTTCAGAACAATCCTGCTAATCGTTTCTGTGTGTCGCTGAAATGTGGTAATTGGAATGTCATCGATTCAATGTCGCTAGACCTCAACGGAAAAACCATTGTCTCTATGGCCGACTTCAAAATGTTTTAGAACAACATCCGCGCTCAAACAAGTTATTCTCCTCAATATGTAGAGAAACATGGTGCTGAGTCGTTCCTATTTTCTGACGCTGCTCAATCTGCTACTTACAATTCTGTCACGAACTCAACTAATGGTGATGGCTATTCAAACAATACAGCATTCTCAGCCGCATTTAATGTATCTAATTCCCTGGTGGAGCTACTATTCCTAACGATGGCTTCGTGAAGCGCCTCTTATCAAACCCTCCCAACGCGGGTACTGATTTCAATCTAGTTGGCCTTCTCTTGGTGGACCAGCTGCATCTCCAAACATCGCTAATCAAACTGCACGTGGTGCATTCGTTTCTGGATCAAGTTCTTCTAGTGCAATCATGGGTACATGGAACTACATGTTGAAGATCAAACAAACTGACCTTCATCCGATCTTTAAGGAGCTGGACCTCTTGGCTAATCCTCAGATTCGTCTTCGCTTCCGCGTCAATCAGGGATCATCTGTTGTTGCTGTAGATTCTGTAAGAGATATGTCGCTAACCTCTACTACTCTATCATCCGGTAATACCTGTCCTGTAATGATTGCTGCCTCGTCTCCATTCAACCCTATAAATGGAGTTCTTCCAGCAACTACTAATGGTTTAAGCATAGATTGGGGTACTGTCGTCAATTCTCTTGAACCTACGCTTGGTACCTACATGCCTTTCACGACATCTCATCTGTATGTACCATTCGTTCATCTCGAAAATCCTCAAGCCATTATTTCGAAACCTGTCAAGAGGGTGCGCTGATGTATATGCCCTGCGATTTGACCAGCGCACTGGCATTGGTAATCTGTCAAGTCAGTTCAACGCTTCCTTTGACCTACAGCTTTCGGCGAGTGTTAAGAATGCAAGGTACGTTGTGGTCCTCCCGTTTATCGAACAGGCAAATAATTTTGCATCGGCAGCTGTGCAGTAGTATCAGAGTCCATTCGATAACGCCCCATGGACGGTACAGCCGGGTTCATCGATTCGTAACTTCAACGTACGTACCGGTTCGCAGCAGGTGTTTGACATCAGTCCCGACTATGCTTCCATCATTTTTTCACTAATGAGATCGCCAAGATTGGTGCTATCAACGACGACCTGTCTCCTGAGCTTGTGATTGGTCTGCTTGATTATCAGACTTGGTCGCTTACCAACCGTGTTCTTGTCGCTGACGTTAGTCGTCTGACAGAGCGTGATGTACCTCGATCGATCCGGAGAGTCAACACGGGTTGCCAGGGAGTCAATTTGATCGTGCTTGTCATAAGTGAACATGATCGAAGCTTTGATAGACTAACCGGCGGTATGGTATTACATTGACCACAGCTTGAAAATATATTTTTTTGATCTATCGTCTTTGGTAACTATATACCATGTCAACAATACTTTCGTTCGGCAAGCACAAAGGCTTCAGCATTGATGAAGTGAAAAGGATCCCGGCCACTGCCGCTGGCTTCGTAATCAGAAAATGCTAATTGGAGATTCTGACTCGGACACTGGTAAATTTCTTGCGAGCAAGTTCGCAAATGGAGCCGATGACGAATCGTATCTGCTTAATTTTGGCAAGTACAAAGGGCGTACAATCAATCAAGTATTTGCTGTTGACGAAGCATAGTTGATGTGGCTACGTTGTTCTAAATTTGCCACTGAATAGGCGCCGAAGATGTGTGCCTCTATTGCCGAGTTGTTTAACTAATTGAATGATATTTTTTTGTGATATAAAAATATATATAAAGAAAACGTTACTACTCGAGTTTTCTTAGAGCTCTGACTGGTTGAGTACGGAGAAGTGCTACCCACCACAGCTCATGTTTGTTCGATCTTTCATGGTGATCGTAATTCTCAGCTCATGTTTGTTCGATCTTTCATGGTGATCGTAATTCCATCGAGTTATGGATGAACCACACGGACATTGTACTTTGGAATTAATTGGACGCTCATATAACGCCTCAATCATATTCATTGATTTAGTATAGTCGTTTATAGCTAATGGGTCTAACGTAACTTGCCACTTTAGTGCGCGGTTTGTAAAATGGACGCAGCACATTTAATTTTGCTCAGATCGTTTATTTGAAACACTACAATTAAAGAGCATATGCCGCTCATTCAAACCCATATTTTTAGATCCACAAGTGACAATTGGGTGTGATGCAGTAGGACTTCAATAAGGAGTCTTTAAATTGGGGTGACCAGTTTCGTGCACGGTTTGGTTACCTATCTAAATGTCGCCTTGGAGTAGCATTTCCTTCGTAACAAGTTGACCGACGAAGTCAACAGTGACTCTACGCTTTTACCCTTCCCGCACGGCGCCGGGGCAGTACTAAGATGTCGTTTCGGACCTCACCTTGATGTCCCGATTTCGCTTGAGCCACTCCGTCTTACCCACGTCCCGCGTGCTCCGCCACTCGCGAAGAGGTGGAGACGGCTCTGCATAGCTACCAAAGACGGGGTAAAGGTAAAGTCCCGTCGTTCGGAAGCCGCTTACGGCGTTGGTAGGTCGCGTTATTAGCGCAACACGGTATGCTTTGCAAGCGATACCGATGGCTTCAGTCTTTGAGACCGTACAACTCGAGCTTGAGAGCATCTTGGCGTGTAATGCCATCTTCACCATCGTCTTGAAAGGCTTGAACACGGCAGCGTCCAACGGCTCGTACAAATGTGTTGCATTTGGCGGAAGCGCTACCAGCAGAATGCCATTTTCCGTGCATGCCGATACTTCACCTAAAATCAAATAGCCCGTCAAAATCGATAACCCAAAACTAATCGATTTTACCGGTAAATAACCAAACACATGCGATCTGCTGTGGGATACGTGGGGTCAGGATAGGGTGTCGCCCTAGGAAACGACGGTATCAGCCAGTTGTCAGGGCTTTTGGCGCATACTTCTCGCCTCTGCTAATGCGATCTAGCGTTGCCAACAGGTCGTCGGGCCTGTATGTCCCCCACGCCGGAGCGTGATGATTTTGGGGCGCGGTCTTCACCTTCCTCCATGGTCTTCCGTGCACTGAGTGGCTCTGAGCCACAAATTGAATACCTCTCTAAAAGATACAGGCTGCTCAAATCGGTTTTGGAAGCAATAAGTGAGCACTAAACTGGTTTTGACCAGCTCATCCAATCAAAATACAGTAAATGAAATTAATTAACATGTAAAGAGAGACGATTGGTTAAAATTGGGGACCATGCAAACAACTGGCATCGCGCACTAAAGTTGCAAATTATGTTATCAGTGGTTTTAGCCTCTTTACAGCTACTCTTATGATTACTAAGTTTGCCAGCACTTATGAACACTTTACCACAACTGTCAACTGGGCAACAGTATCTACCACAAAAGTTATCGATGCGAGCTATGTAGGTAGTCTGGTTATCGAAGTATAGAATATTCAAAGTATTATCATAGCATTTGTCTGATTTACGGATGCAAGTCACTGTACTAGTATCCAGATCGATTGAGAATGCATCAATACGAAGATTGAAGCACTCTTCAATGACACTAAGCTGTTCGATGCGGATAGGTTGGAAGGTACGAAATAGGTTGAGCGAGTACTCATTGCCTTTATAAGGACAGTGATGCTTGAATGCTGTCTTCACCAGAGCCTGAATGAATCGTGGGTTTTTCTTCTTCCCTAACTGTGTGTGGTAGGCGATGCATTGGAAGATACTTACGTTAGCTCCTGTCCGAAAACAAACAACATGATAGTTCTTCTTAACCCTATTGAGGTTGGGACCCCTAAAACCCTGCAATATGCTTGGTTTTACAAATATTAACGATTGATAATGACAGGATTTAATTTTTGACCAATCATACCATTTGCGGTAAACCAAGCATATTGCTTGGTTTAACTACAATAATTGCAATACATATTGTAAAACCACGCAAAATGAATATATTATGCTGCGCGGTGCGGACTAAAACCAATGTTTAACATTTTAATATGGAAATTAGAAATACAAATGTGAAGTATAATGTTGGCCGCAAAAGGTTAATCACCAGGGGATGGTCATAATCTCGACTCTATATATAATGTCGTATTTATGTACTTACTAGTTTATGTATCAGGATCAAGCATATTTTGATTTTAAATAAAATCCACTATTCTGGTCTGACTCGTCGAGATGATTTGAACCTGCTGTTGAAGCATTGGATGTTTCTCGCGCTCTCAGGTGATCCATAGCTCGCGCCTTTTGCAACACCTCTGTTTAATAGGTACGCCTAAACCTCTTCTCCTTATTAGCGTAAGAAAAGGTGAAATTAAAAATACACGGAGTGGAGTGCTGAATTTCACTACTCATATTGTTGGTACCGGTACTGTACCTATTGTTTCATTGGCTAAACGTGAGTGACGCTTCTATCTACGCGACGCGGTATTGGACATTTTTTCTAAACAAAAATCTCTGTTTTCCCGAAACTTCCAATAAGTACGAAAAGGCTGAAGCGATTATCCCCATAACTTAAAAGATATAATAATAATATCATTCCCCTCAGGCCACGCTGCAGTGGCCATCCGTTTCGGCGAAATCTCAGAGACCTCATTCTGGTAGTAACCAAACCGTAAACACCATTGACCCGTTCGTGGTCGTGAACATGTTAGACATAAACGGGGCCGTACTCCGTTACGACCTCTTTTAGAAAGAAGGTCCCTTCCTCCGGGAGGTAAATAATGCCTCGATGGCCTTCCCACAGGTGTGAGAACTGCAAAAAGAAATATATAAAATAAGTATTTAAAATTTAAGAGTACAGCGATAAAGAACAGGCTCTCTGTGTTTATACGTTAATAACGACTCCTTCGTGAAGAACAGCAACTGCAAAACGAAATGCATCTAGCGCATGGAAACGATTGAGGCAGCCGTCCCTCACGTCGAAGCTTGCTTTTAACGGCATGGGGAAGCTTGTACTCGTTGGATCCACCAGCACACATCACACATCCCAGCACCTTCTGCAACGTGATGAATATGTTGTCAAGTGTGTAAGCCTCTAAACCTCCGTACGATTTCCGTACATCCAATATAAGCTCCTCAATGTTGTAGCAGTCCTCTTGATACTGGAGAGCTTGAATCGAAGAGAAATATCCCAGGTTAAGAGTATTGTAGTCAGGAGGGTTAGCGGGTTGAAACACTAGCTGAATGTTCCAGCCATCGGCCAGGCCGGCTACCAAGATGTCAGGGTCATTTGCTTGGCAATGCGGGGTCGCATTATCTTGCTGGATGATGATGGGGCTGTTCTTGTCCCAGATCAGGCATTTGGTCTTGATGGCAAGGATAATGTGCTCAATAAGGTAGTGCTTGTACACCTCGATTGACGGTGTCTAAGATTTTGGTCTCAATAGTCCCTGCATGTCAGTTCTTGCTGGAGCGCTGGCCCGCTATTTTTCGTAAAATTCCAAATGCCAATTTTGCCATCGAATGAAAC
This sequence comes from Phytophthora hibernalis, assembly GCA_012656075.1. NCBI lineage: Eukaryota > Oomycota > Peronosporomycetes > Peronosporales > Peronosporaceae > Phytophthora > Phytophthora hibernalis. Next base: position 195,335 of record JAAKBF010000121.1, read on the forward strand.
CTTTCCACTATTATCAAATCTACAGTTCACGGTTTCATAAAATGTTAGATGTTGTCACAGTAATTATCACCTGGGTGCTACGGCAGCCAGAACATTGTCTTACCAATGAATTGCTTACTCTTCCTCTCGCGGTGAGGAACGGTCTCGCCGGGCAACACGTAGAAGACCTTCTTGTCTTTGTCCTCATTGAACCACTTCTCGTCCACATGCACGACATGTACATGGGCGAGAAGCAGACCATTGGGACCGTACACCATGTGGTGAATGGCGTGACATAGGCGGACATGCTTGTTCACCTTGGTGAATAGCGGGTGGATGGTGCTGGTGTGGCGTAACAGAAGCCCATTCTCCAGAGTACCTCGAACGACCGAACGAGCCACGCCGAGCTCCAGCGCTAGGGACTGTTGTGTCATGCGCCGCCGCATTGGAATTGTAGCAACGCGCTCCAAAATCGTTGCATGGTCCTGTGGATTCCTCCTGACGCCCCTTGACCCGACAAGTCACTCCGTCGATGCCGTCACTTGCATGCGTGAGCTTAAAGCAACGCCACACGCGTCTAATGGTGCTCACATTCACGTTGAAGCGTATAGCATCACCGTCGACAGCTCCAACGTCGGGTAGGCCTCGAACGCCGTGCGATAACAGGAAATACACAATGTCCTGCCTCTCCCTGGTAGTGAGGTTTGGTTTGTCTATGGCTCGTTAGTTCGTGGGGTGGGGCGGAGGCGGGGGTGGGGGTGTTGGCGTTGACGTTGGCGCTGGGGTCGGCGCCTGATGGCACATGTGCAAATAAGGTAGTGAGGTAGCCTCAACACGATAGTGCGGGGGTGGGGGTGTTGGCGTTGACGTTGGCGCTGGGGTCGGCGCCTGATGGCACATGTGCAAATAAGGTAGTGAGGTAGCCTCAACACGATAGTCATTCTTCACTCTTTTGACCAAAGCTGAATCGTTTCCAAACATTTGTTGGTGCTCAAAATCTCACAAGAAAGCTGAGCCCAAACCGCGTCGAATCCACCAATCAGCGCGGTAAAAGCGAGGACACAGGAGAAAACAGACCGTTCCAAAACATCCAGATGTTATTACAGGTAATCATTCACGACCGGAGGAAGTACTTCTATAGTGTAGGGTAGCGTGGGAAACCCCCCTCCTTTCAGCGGTGACACACTGCCACTTTTTGGCTATCGCCGACAGCGTACTGCCCCCTGGACCCCGTGGTTAAGGCGAACAGCAAGGCCAATAGTTTCGTTGAGGCTAGTCGGGGGATGCTCGCGTTAGTGGTGCGAGGTCTCCGGAACGGAGACCCTGAAAATAAAATCGCAATACAAGCGGCGAAATGAGAACTTTGCACTGAATCAGTACATCTTGTTGTCGTCGTGAAGTGAACCCAACTGGGTCAGCTTGCACAGTTTTCCTCGCACGCTGTATTTAGGTCTGGCGGAAGAAAACGCTACCGCATAAAAGCTTTAAATGTCTCCACATGCGGACAATGTGAGTCAGCTTACAGTTCGATACGAACTCTCTGTACAAGTTCATAGGGATAGGGTCCAAGTAGCATGACACCATATAAACAAACGCTACCGAATCCCAAAATGAGCGATTGTAGTCAGCGTAGTACTGCTCAATCGTAAAAAATCACAGCTCCAAATCTTTGTTGAGTGTACCATGGCTCGGCTTTTCGCCGCCGGATGTTTGCTTGTCATTGTTTCCACGAGCAGCAAGTTGATCATCATTTCGTGCTTGGAATTGTTCTTGTTGATGGACCAGAAGAAGGAGAAGTTCTCCCATGGTTTGAGGCATATACGGGCCGTCCATACTGCAACGCGATGGCTACAAAGTTGGACTCGATTGTCTTGACTTGGATGCACGACAGCCAAGATGCCATGACAACTAAAGTGCTACAATGTAACAGAGGAAGCTTTTATCTCTTGGAAGGAAAGTGAAAAGTGAATTAAATGAAGTAACTGTCTAAGGTACTCGATCTCAGGCCACGCTGTTGTGGCCATCCGTTTGAGTGTACTCTTAGAGACCTCATTCTGGCAGTAACCAAACCGTAAACAACATTGACCCGTACGTGGTCGTGAACATGTTAGGCATAAACGGAGCCGCACTCCGTTACATTCTTACTGTCCGAAAGGTCCTGCCACTAAAGGAAGCAAGAACGATTAGCGGCCTTACGGATCTCCGTAGCAACAGTGAAGCACACTATAATGTAATACTGGGAATAGTAAAATCGGCTCGAACAAACACGCTCGAATGTCATACTGGGAATAGTGAAATCGGTCAACCGCTCGTTGGTTAAGTGACGTCCAGTCCAAGGAGGTGCAGGTGCTGCCTGATCCTCGAGATGTGACGTGACTCCTCTGTCAGCTGCAGCAGCAACCTCGGCTTCGCGCCGGAGAAACGGCGGGATTGTGCTGACTGCAAAAGGAAACGATTCCAAACTCATCGAATGCACGCGATATTCAAGCATCCTGCGCGTCAGCAGTTATCGATTGGAGCTGGGTAGATAACTCTGTTTTTCATCAGAGAAATCACAGTAGGCACCACTGAATTAGCTGAGAGGGTTAACTGCTGCAGCTGTTCGGCTTGACGGTCAGTTGCAACCAGAATCACATGAAGAGGGACTCCGGTCGGTCGGATACGGTCAAATGGCTTGGCCATCCGGTGAATAGGACGATCTTTTAGTGGAGAGACCATATCGCTTTTTCCCAACAGTGCCTTCTGGCGTAGTAGGTTATTTGCAGGGATCGATTGAAGCAGGAACTCCTGATGGCAAATAAAAAACTTCCAGCGCACAATAAGTCACCGGGAATGTTGGATAACAGAGAACAATCGCGGTGCAGACAAAATCGTAAATTTCAGGAAATTGCAGCAAATCAAAATGTTGCTCGAACAGTATCATCTGCTGCAGCAGATGATACTGTTCGAAACATGATTTACTTCAACACGCTAAAAGCAGCCGCGGATGGCATGAGTCTCCTACAAGATCGTGCTGTTCCAGGGCTGCATATACAAGCTATATCTAACACCGCCGCGCCTTCTTCTTCCAGATGCTGCAGCAGGTCAAGTAATGTCTTCGCGATTACTAGCTGGAACTCTCACTGATGCTGCGACTGAGTAAAAACAGTTGGAACTGCATGACCGGTAGGAGGTGCTTACAAATCCTATTTGCTTGCTTTCATCAATAATTGATGCAGCGATCAAAAGGGCAGCGGTGAAATCCTTATTCGTAGCGTCGGGGGAGTTTGAGATGCTCAACCTCTTGGGTGATCTACCATGAGTAAGTATTCTTCTGATCAATTTGGTGTTTTGGAGACTTATTTGCTGATCATTTACATTTTCACACTGGTGTAACTGACCGAAGAAGGAACCCATTTCGTGCCAAGGTCACCCCTGTGCAGCTCAGCGGGTATGATACCAGATTCCACGCGATCTCCTCTAGATCGCTAACGAATAGAGCAGTTGGAGTGACATGACCAATTGTTGCTGTCGGCAGATTGGGATCAGGCTCACACGAATGTACATCACTGAAAAGCAAGAAGGAAAACGAGATTGAAGTCGTTTGTGTTTAGGAACTAAAAACGATTTATAATCATTTTTCAAACTGATACAAAATTTGTAAACTAACGTTAAGTTTCAAATCGCTCACTCTGAAACTTAACGTTAGTTTGGAAGCTTAGGCTAAACACCCGAAGTCTGTGCGATTTTTTTCAGCGCCGGTTTGTTTAGTGAAAATTCGGGAACACAGCTAAAATTGTCGACTCAACGATCAAGCTTCAACGCAAATCCTCATGCTTGAAGATGGCGGTTTAACATAATCAAATCGGCTGCCAAGAGCACACTCTCTCTCCATCCATGGCGAGCAACCAGCATCAGGAGACGGTCGTCCGTCTGTGCACGCCGACTGCATCTACGTGGCCGAGATGCGCCGTCCTCGAGCCAAGAATGCCTTCAACGACGCGCTGTACGAGCAGCTGACGGCGGCGCTGGACGAGTTCGAGGCGGACGCGTCTCTCCGCACGCTTCGTGCTCACGGGCCACGGCGATTACTTCACGAGCGGCGCCGATGTGAAGGGCGGCTGCCATTCTGGGCGACGGCTCCGTGCGTCCGCCCTCGCAAAGTCCGTCCTACGAGTTCATGCACAAGATGCTGGACTGCAAGAAGCTGCTGGTGGCGGCTGTGAACGGACCTGCTATCGGCATTGGCGTCACGTTGCTCATGCACTGCGACGTCGTGTTCGCAGCCGACTGCGCCACCTGGACGCCCTTTCTACGCATCGGCGTCGTGCCCGAGTTCGCGTCGTCCTACACGTTCGCGGCCCCACGGTGGCTAGCAATCTGGTGCTCCGCTCCAAGGTCTTCACGGCCAAGAGGCGCTGGACGCCAAGATTGTGGGCGACGTTTTCCCTACGAACGGCTTCATGGAGGCCGTGTTCGCAGAGCTGGCTCCGCTTGTGACGAACCGCTTCAACCAGAACAGCCTGCCGTGTACAAGACGCTGCTGCGTCGTGAACGCGCTCCGAAGATCCGTGAGGCGCTGTTTTACGAATTCGAGCAGCTGGATCGCCGTGCAGAAAATGGCGAGTTCTTGGCTACGGTGATGGAGCTGAAGAAGCAGTTTAAAGGCAAAAGCAGTAAGTTGTAGGGAAAGGTCAGTTGTCTTGCTTAGCATGAAGGTCGATTCCATCTGCACATCGAGTTTCTCTTCAGTGTTTTGGAAAGACGTTGACAACGCAGCGCGTACAACGTGACGTTGAAGCGAAAATAATGAATGCTTGATTGTTTGACTGGTTGTAGCGAATTAATCTGCCAAAGCAATAATCCCACTCGATTCGTAGCAATGAATGAGCTGTAGCTTCTTAAGCTCGTTGATTGTTCGGTCCCCTTCCTCGAAGCTCGGACAGCTCTGCGTAAATGTGCGAATATACAACGTTACTTAACAAGAACACGCGCGGCATACGTATACATAGGCAGTACGTACATTGAGGAATGCCTTCAGGTCCACAGTCTTTCGCGGGGGAGGCAAGTCCGTGGCTGACTGTGAGGGTGCGTCGTTGCACAGTTGCTGGTAAAGCCGAGTCATGAGCGTTCCAATACCTGGAGATGGTGCGAGTGTACGCAGCAATGAATGCAGTCGAACACCATTGGAGTTAATTTGAGGTGTGAGATCTTCCACCAGACTCTTTAGCTGCAGCATTAGAGCAGCATTAGAGCAGGTTAGTAAACATCAACGACAGCTCTCATTTTTGAGTGTACGAAACTTACGTGCGCCGTTTCTTCCAGCACTTCTTGCTTCTCTTCCTCGTACTGAGCTTTCAGCGATTGCTTCTGCATAATGGTGAAGAACACGCCAACACAATAATTTTAAGCATCGTCTCGAGTAATTAGACCCAGAGCACCGTTCACGATACGTACATCTATCTTCTCCGCAATCGTTTCCTGGACTTCCTTCAGCAGGACAATTTCCTGTTGGATCTCCACAATTTCGTTCTGGGCACGCTCTTCCTCAAGTAGGCGTCGTTCCTCTTCACTTTGAGCACCATTCAGGATATTGCCACTGCCTTGGCTCTCCTTGTCTTTCTCCAGTGAAGCAAATACTTCTTGCAACTGTCGGATTCCGCCGTAAATTCATCCATCTGGAGCCTCAGCCTGGTACTTTCTTCTTTAAGGTGCTGTTTCTTGTTCTGCTTCCTCTGAAGAGCTTCTTCACGACGTCGCTTAGCCCGGCCGGCCTTAATCTGCTTTTCTTGTGCAATTGCCTGGTCCAGCGACTTTGTCTGGTCGTCGAGCTCCTTGAGCATTCGCGCGTACTCCTCCTGAATGTCCGTGTTTCGGCTCTTGACCAGGTCACGGAACTGCAGAACCACAACGAAATATCTAAATCAGTAAACACTCCTTTCCACCACCTCCAAGCATCAATTTCCCACGTTTTCCGACCGCCGACGCAGTTCCTTCTCAAGGCGCATCTTGGTGATTTCATGTCGCTCCGCCGCCTCCGTCCCCTGGTCGAAAACCTCCTGGAATTTGTCTTCAAGTGTGAGCATCTCTCGTTCGGGATTGGCTAGAACCACCGCCAGTTTGGACGTCAGACGCGGCATTCCGGACGCTGGAAGAGCGCGTTGCATCCTGCCCACGTACTGGCCCAGCATCGCGTCCGTCGCGCGGAGCTGACATCAACCACTCAGACGTTAGCACTGCAAAGAAGAAGTAGTATACAGAAGGAGATCCTCCTCCATCTACTGATGCTAACGAACCTTGTTGCTGCATTCCTCCAACTGCAGCGCACTTGAGCAACTCGCTGTTCACGTCCATCACAACAATGGCGCGATTCAATCAGCCACATCAACTTTACATAAATCGTGTCATTTACACACTTTTCATTCTTGTAGATGCAGCAACGTCCGCCGCCTCGCTGGCCTCCGCATGCTCCATGGATGCTGCCCCACGCACGGCCTGGGTTCATACCCCACTTCCGCCTCCTCCACGTGGATTTAGTGGGCCTCCACGCTTCTACCCGCAGCCTCCGCGTGGTTCTTTCCCTCGTTTCGTACCACCACCACCTCCTCCGCGTCCTCCAGTGGTAGACGCAGAGCAGACGTGGTTGGACAGTTTCAAGCGGACATATTGCAGCGCGGCAGGCGTTACTAAACGTACTGTAGATATCAGTGACGAACCTCCGCTGAGGTTGCTGCGACGTCGAGTCGCGCGCGCTCTGGAGCTCGTGGATCAGTTGAAAGGGGCAGCGGAGGAGCTGATTGCAATTGAAAGCGACTTGAAGAATTGGGCGCGAACAATCATGAACATCAATTTGGTGCCGAATGTGATGCAGTAAGTGTGGAAATTTCTCGGCTGCGTCTGCAACGCGAACGAAAACTCGCAGCTTGCGAGGCGCTGAAGAAGGAGCTGGATGCGATGCACGCAACATCGGGGCTTCTGCCGAAGCAGCAACTGAAACAGGTCCGAGCTTTGCAGCAGAGTCAACAAGAAAAGGTTTGTCGATACAGGGCGTGTCTCTGGTCATTGTTGAATCTAGTGCTAATTAGTGTCTTGTTCGGATGCAGGCTTATCGGAAACGAGTCAAGTTGCGACGGCGTGCCGAAGTAAGCATCTGCCGAGCAAAAGACTCAAACAAACGTGCGGATGCTGTTCCGACGACTGAAAGTAAGCCAATGGCCAGTATGGAAGATGAACAGATTTGTGCAGGGAAGACCACTACTGTGCCTCGAGTCCTGGATGTTGCTCCCGACGAACAACAAGCGACGTCTTATTTATCAGAAAAAGAAGGAATCTCTCCAAAAGAGTCTTTGGACCCAGACACCTTGACGTTCGACGCTTTGGTGGCCGTTAGACGAGCTTGGGACTCGTGCATCGTTTTACCGCGTATACCTGGAGCTTCTACGATTCCTCCGGTACGATGACGTCTTGCTTTCGACTTTGGGAAGGATCGACAAGACTGACTTCTTATGATACCTTCATTACTTGCGCAGCATTTTGTACCTCCGCCGCCCGTGCCGTCAGCTCAATGGGACATATACTCCAATTCGTCGGTTAGTTTGAGAAGTTGAGCCTGAATGAAGTCAAGTTGATGGCACTGAGAACTGCTGGAATCGATTTAAAGGCAAACGTACAAGTATTCTATGTTGAATGCAGAATTTCCATGTTCCTTGCCTTTGCTCTATTGCTGTACCATCGACAATGTCTCTAAGTTAGACGAGTGCCACTGCTCCTTTGTACGCACATCTACGCGGAAAGTTCGGCCACTTCATCGCGTAGTGCCTGCTCAGTCGTGAGCTTCTGAAGCTGATCGTCGTTCAGCGAGTCACCCGCCCCTTTCTTGGCCTTGATAATGTCAATCTGCTTGAGTTTCTTCAGCAGGCCCTTCACCTTCTTAGCCTTCTCCTCGGGTGTTAACTCGGCCGCGATTGGCTTTGCGGGGACCTCCTCGACAGGCGCAGCAGCAACCTTGGCGAGCGCCTCCTCTACCACAACTCGCTCGCTTCAGCGGCCTCCTGAGCCTTTTCTTGCGGGCAGTCTTGCTAAGCTTTTTCGGAGCCGCAGCCGCTCCATTCCCGGGATCACGCGAGGCGCAGCCATGCCGGGGTCGTAGGAATTCCACCGCGGGGCAAGGCGTACTGTTGCGGTCCAGCTTCTTAGAGCCGCCCTCTTCCTTGCGCATCATCGCAGCGAGCGCTCCCGTCGAGTTAGGAGGACGGTAAGCTTGAGGCTTCGGGGCCTTCGGGGCAGCGGACGAGCCAAAGCCTGCATCCTCGCCCTTCCGGCGCGGGGACTGAGCCGGTTCGGGTACGTGTCCTGCGCTGCAGGACGGAACTTGAGGTCGTACAGTTCACCACGCTCTTCTTGGTGAATAGGACCAGCGCCATCATAACGGAATACCTTGAAACCATTATCCACACGAAGACGAGGAAACGTAGTGGCCGTAGCAAAGTAGCGGCTGTCTGGGGACCAAGCAAAAGTGGTGGCGGAGTTGGACGTCGCTGAGCCCATCTTTTTGAGCTTGTTGCGCTCCCAGAAGTCCATGTCACCGCGAAGGTTGCCGAATCCAGCAAGGCACAGGAAACGACCGTGAGGACTCCAGCTGACATGGTTACGCGGCGCCGCGCCGAATTCAAAGATGGGCAGGGCCTTGTTGTCGTACAGCGTCGAGTGTGCAGGCATCGCACCAGCAATCACCACGAAGCCACGGCCAGTGGGGTCCACGCAACATCATGCACCGTTCCTTCCTTCGTGAGTGGCACGATGCAGTCATACTCGCCGTCACTCTCCAGGAAGACCGGTCTCGCCGTAGTAGGATTTGCCGGACGTGTCGATGTCCGTACGCGTTTCAATAATGAGAGCGCTGCCAGTGGGGACCACTTCAGCGACACGTCCTGCGCCTTGTAGAAGCTCTTTGTTGCCGTGGGTACATCCAGGCTGTTCGGGAACTGGTAAACCTTGACGCTGGCCGGCTTGCCCTTCTTCTCCGGGACGAACAGGGCAATCTTGTAGGGAGCACTACCCGGGGCCACGCTGAAGTTCGCAACGTTCTACTCAACAACAAAAAAGATAGCATCGTTAATAAATCCCCAACGCATGCCAACGAAATGAGCGACCAAGCACCATACCGGAAGGTTGACCTGGCCAATCTGGCCCGCCGCAATGTCGCGACCGCTGTAAAGCACCACGCCATTTGCACTCTGACGCGCGCAAATGGTCTCATCCGACGACCACTGCAGAGGCGGCCATTTCTGCCATCACAATGAGTGAGCATTCCGTCAGAAACAACGCAACCGATCCAACCCCTACGTTAAACGTACGTCACGCGTGTAGGACTTGTGGTTGAAGCGCGCCGCTTCCTGCCAGTGGAAGCGTCCCAGACGATGAGGTTGCCGAGGTTCGAGTCCTGCGCGGCCGCTGCCACGTCAGGAGGTGCGAGCCGAGCGGCGACCAGGCCACCGCGTGTATACCAGGGTTGGCCACCTCCGCCTGCACAGATCCATTCTCCGAGTCACACTGTGAAACCCGAGGCGGTGCGTACGAGAACCACCAGCCTGCCGTCCTCCGAGAACTCCATGAGGTCAGTCGTGCCCGGGGCGTCAAAGTTCTCGTCGCGCTCGATCTTTCCATTCTGCTTGCTGGAGGACGGCGGGCCCCACATGGCCTCGATGCCGCTGCCACGCAGGAAGAACTTGGTGCGCGGCAAGTCGCTCGTTTCTTCTTTAACTGTGGAACACAAACAGAATGGTTAGATGGTTCAAATAGGTAGTTCAAATCATTGAATCATTGGGAAGAAGTCCATCGTGATACGGAGCTTCTTCCTGTCACCACTGCAGGGGGTGGCGTGGGGCGTCGGATACGGGGTTGGCTTACCTGTCGTCATTGTTGCGTGCTTTTGGTGGAGTTGCTTTGTGTGGCTGGAATTGTAATTTCGATAGTTAGTAAAATATTTGCAGATGAAATAGTGGGGTACGCACCTAACGTTATTTTAGAATTGTGAAATATTTTAAAACCAACCTGAAATGGTACCGGTATAATATACCGGTAACTTACGCGTCTTTCCGACAGATAACATGATAGGATAGTTACCGGTACATGTTTTTATCCATGTAGATGTTTGCCTTGCTCGTTATTTCAACCAATTACGTTAAGTTCTTCTTCAATTTTGTCCAATCAGGACGCCTATGTTAGGGGTTAGTTTCCGACACTTGCCAACAAATATTTGTCCAAGTATAAACGTAATTGATATTTTGTAAATATTCTAGCCATTCATACATAATCCTAGATTAGGAAAACGCTGAAAGAACGTCAAAATACGGGTTACTCGACGCTACTCGACACTTGTACGTGATACTAGACACTTGTACGTGATACTCGATACTTGTACGTGTACGGGTGAGTGACAATTGTACGGGTTAGTCGACATGCACGCAGTACTTCTAAAAATAATGGTCAGTAGCGAAAAGAAGCCATGAGTCTTACTGCGTTTGTTCCTACGAACACATAGAAAACGCATACAACCGCGATTGCCGCATTCGAACGGATGCTGGAGGAAGGGGGTTAGTCTAGAGTTTCTTCATGCTAGCTTTTTGGACAACTCTGGTAAACAGTTAGCTGTAACAATGGACCGATTCGGCTTATATCTCGCTACGAATGAAGCTAAGAAAGGTAAGCTTGCTCGTAACACTGTGACATCATATCATTGAAATGTAAAACTGTGGTTGTTCGACAAGTATCCACATGTGAGTGTGCCTACAGAGATGATCTTACTGAAACAATGAAAGTCTCTCGACAAGTAGTGCCTAAAAAGAAGGATGGCTTGATCAACAAAGGTCCTTCATGTACCAAGAGGAGTTACAGTCTTTGATACGTTATGTGTACAGCACTGCACGAGTCAATGCTGGCTACTAAGACGCTGTACTAGCCTACTTGATGTGGCATTGATTAGGACGATCTCCCGATCTGGGCTTCATCAGAAAGCAGCACGTCTCAGTATTAGCGGATGACACGTTCTTCCTCAGGATGCTCCCCATTAAGACATCAGAGGAGCAGGGGCTCACGTTGATACCGGGCAAGGACGACTTTCTTACGTGCCCTCTACAAGCTCTGGCCGTGGCATTAGCGACATACGTGGGCAGAACTCCCAACACGTGATCTGGGAGCTGATTGAGAGATGACATGCCGCTCGAGTCTGGGGTACCTTCTGTCTGTCGAGCCTGCTACTCTCTAGTATATGTGGTGCCGCGGCGCAATCGTTACTGGTATCCTTTCAGTCCAGCTATTTTCAGCAAAATCAGCTAACGCGCCAACTACGAGAACAGGCATACAGACATTGATCAAGGCAACGCAGAAAATGACGGTCAAGCGAGGGAAGACAGTGTGCAGGCGTACGTGAACAGGATGCTGAAGCGCATCGCTGAGCCCGCTGGAGCAGCCGTAGACTTGCCATCGCACTCGTTCCGCCGTCAGCATGCAAACAGAGACGACCGCCTTGCTGCTCAGTGGATTTTCGACTGCGGTGCGTGGATATCACTAAGACCCAACAAATCCTTCGCCTACATCACGAACACTGTGCATGAGAACAGGAAAGGGTGCTCGAGTCTTGGGCGGCTAGAGCGCTGACGAATCATCGACATCATGACGCTGGACCACGCGACTTAGGAACGGTTTGGGTGTTTCCAGGCGCTCCTCTCAGTTCATGTTCGGGTTTGAGGGATCAACGACTGAACGTAAGCAACAAGGTTTGAGTGTTCTCACTGCGTACCTCATACGATACTACCCACGTATGAGAAGCTATCCCTGACACCATGCGCGTGGAAGAGTGCATGGTGGCTGCTGCTATCAGAGCGCTGACATGCTTGCGATGTCCCTGAACAACGAAGCATCACGACCTATCGAAGAACAAGAACAAGGCCACAAACACAACAATCGATCAGCTTTTTGGCTGGAATTAACGAGCTAATTGCCTCGAACAAGGCCATTTCTGCACGTATGGCTATTATCGAAGCCGCGTTGCTTACGTCTACGGGTCTGCAGCAAACGACTGCGCCAGAACCAGCACAAGAGGGGTCAGATACAGAACCCAACCCAAGCGCAGAAAGAACAAAGCTACAAAACTGTCGTCCACGTGGTTCGAGGGGTACACACGCGTGCCAAGCGTCTGGTACTCCACCGATAGGCAGAAGAAATCCGAGTCCCGCCATGTTGTCGCCTTTATGAAGCTCTTCCTTGATGTTGGATTCGTTCTTGACGCTAAGGTATTGAGGGTTACCAGTTTGGTATCGGTTATTAACTGTGAACCGGTCAACGAACCGGTCCAATCCGAACCCACGCTGATTACGCCACCGCGGATTACGCCACTGTCGATTACGCCACCTGTGGGTACAAGATTGTAGGTACCAGATGGGCATCGACGTGGCGCTCTCTGATTGGCTGAAGTAACTCAGTATCCAGTACAGAATCAAGTAGTGTGTATCCAGTAGGTCTGGAGATAGCAAAGTAAAGACCTCAATCAATCACTTTCGAATCTTCCTTCTTCCCCTCAAGTGGTCAAGTGTTCTCGCTCCGGTCTTATCCAGAGTGCTGCCCTCCCTCCGCTTAGTCAAGTTTTACGGTGTCCAAGATCCATACCTTCCATCAGGTTATGAGCCCAAGCACCATGTCCTCTGCCCACGATGCCTCCACCAAGGTCTCCATCGACAAGTTCAACGGAGACAACTACGCGACGTGGAACCGCTACATGCGTGGCGTGTTCCTAACCAAGTTTGTGTGGCAAGTGGTGAACCGCGAGACGACGCCAAGCTTCACGGACTCGCGGGCCAAGGACGACTACGTCAAGTCGAGCAACATTGCGTTCGGACTGATGTTGCTCCACATGGACGCAGACTACCACCATGTGGTCGACGACTGCGAGGAAGCGTGGGTGGCGTGGTCGCGCCTGAAGACGCTGTACGGAGGATCGCAGAAGGCTGGTCGCATCTACCTGAAACGACAGCTCTTCAGCATGGAGATGTCGGAAGGCGGGAATGTTTTGCATCATTGCAATGAAGTTCTCAACATCAGCGCCAAGCTCAGCAGCATTGGTGCCAAGATGGAGGACGAGGACGTGGCGATCTGCTTGTTGCGCAGTCTCCCAAGAGCTACGAGAACGTCGTGCTTAATCTGGAGATGAGTAGCGCGGAACTGCGATCGCAAGACGTTGAAGGTGTACTCACGAATGAGCACATCAAGCGGCAAGACGGCGACGGTGAAGACTGAGAACGCGGCCAAGGCGTTCAACACCGACCGAGAGTCTCGCCAGTGCACGTACTGCGGAAAATTGGGGCACACGGTGGACAAGTGCTGGACCAAGCAGAAGGACGAGTATCGGGGTTCAAGACGCGGCGGCAATGGCAATGGCCGTGGACGCGGGGCCAACAACATTCAGTGGAGAAACGACAGCGACGCCTATGACTACGACTTCGATCGAGTGGAGTTCGCGGTTTCCTTGGAGTGTGGAATTTCGACGGGCAAGAATGTGTCCGGGATGTGGGCGGTCGGCAGCGGCGCAACGCACCACATCTGCAACAACAAGACCAAGTTCGCCAATTTGATCGAGCAAAATGAAGGCGAACTTTCGGTGGCCGACGGTAACAAGGCGGCCATCAAGGGTGCGGGAACCATCGTGGAACGGGTGATTCTGCCCAACGGCGACGAGCGCGAGATCGAGATCAAAAACGCGCTGTACGTGCCGAGCATGAGCAAGAATCTGCTCTCGGTGCCGCAGATCAACAAGAGTGGCAAGTTCCAAGTCGTGTTTGACGGCACCGAAATGCACGTTTCACGCAAGGACTCCAACCAAGTGGTGGCGACGGCGGATCTCGTGGACGGACTTTACTGGCTTCGCGCGCCTCAGCGATCGGCGAATGCGGCGACAGGAGGAAAGACTGTCGACCTGCACGCGCGCATGGGTCACACTCCGGTCGAGGTGCTTCGCAAGATGGTCAACAACAACATGATCAAGGACGCGAAGGCACCCTCCAAGTCGAGTGGACCAAGCATGTGTCGGGGTTGCCAGCAAGGGAAGATGGTCAAAAACCGTTCCCAAGCAACCGTGACAAGCGCCATTACGACACGTTCGAGCTACTCCACTTCGACATCTGCGGACCCATGGAGAAAAACTCGCCTGGCGGCAGCAAGTATCTGCTGTTGATTGTGGATCAAGCCAGCGGATGCATGAAGGGTTTCTGTCTGCGTGCCAAGTCGGAGAGCGAAGACTGCATCAAGACGTACATCATGAAGGTGCAAACGCAGTTCGGCAAGAAGGTCAAGTTTGTGCGGCATGACGGATCTCGTGAGTTTGCGACCAACTCGCTCAAGACCTTCTACGAAGACGAAGGCATCGAGCAGCAAACCACGGTTCCGTATGCGCACCAGACCAACGGCATGGCAGAGCGAGCGATTCGGACTATCGTCACGATCGGCCGCAGCATGCTGCATCACGCCAAGCTGGACAAGTGTTTCTGGGCTGAGGCGGCCATGACGGCCATCTACGTGAAGAACCGCCTGCCATCACCCAAGATCGAGCATAAGACTCCGTTCGAGGTCGTGTACAAGTCCAAGCCGAGTGTGAAGCACATGCGTGTGTTCGGCTGTCGGACGTACATTTTGACTCCGAACGAGAAGCGACTCAAGTGGGATCCCAAGGCTCGCGCCGGAATATTTCTGGGCTACGAAGAAGTGTCCAAGGCGTATCGACTCTCGAGGCGGGGCAGGTGGTCATCAGTCGCGATGTCAACTTCGATGAGTCGACCTTTGGACTTTCGCCGCGGATTTCCGATGAAGATGTCGATGACCTGGACCTCGACTTGATCGACATCGACGATGACGGACCTCGCCAGACGGAGTACAAGCAGGGGGGAAACGCAAGAGTCGCCCAAGTGACGAAGATGAAGCTACCAGAAGACCGCGCACTGTGCGTCATCGGCCTGGATTGGAAGAAGCAAGTGCGCCGGTCGACTCCCCTTCACGCCGCGCGGACGCCGACGAAGAAGAAAAGTCTGGTGACCAAGATGAAGAGTCGACTCCCCCTGTGTTTTGGCGTGCAAGTGCTAATACCGTTGAAGCAGCAGACCTATCAGAGCCGAAGGCATTCAAAGAGGCGGTCAACGGTCCTGATCAAGTGCATTGGCGCAAGGCGATTCGTGCAGAACTCAAGTCGATGCGACTTCGTGGTGTGTTTCGTGCTGCCAAGTTGCCCAACGGACAACGCGCCATCGGTACCAAGTGGGTATTCAAGATCAAGCGTAAAGCGGACGGATCGATCGAGAAGTACAAGGCGCGCCTCGTGGCCAAGGGTTTCAAGCAGAAGTACGGCATCGACTACACGGAGACGTTTTCGCCCGTGGTCAAGTACGACGCTACGCATGGTCATTGCTATTGCGAAGTACTTTGACTGGCCGCTCGACCAACTGGACGTAGTGACGGCATTCCTCTATGGAGTGATGAAGGAAGTCGTGTACTGCGTGGTGCCAGAAGGGGTCGAGCTGGACGGCGACTTTGATTGCCTGGAATTGGTGAAAGCAATTTACGGTCTCAAGCAAGCTTCGCGAGTGTGGAACGAGACGTTCAACGAATTCGTGTGCTCTATCGGCTTCCAAGTTTCGGCCTTCGACCCGTGCCTCTACATCAAGGTTGAAGATGGTCACTGTGTGCTCGTGCTGGTGTACGTGGACGACGTGTTGGTGACCGGAGGTTCGGCCGAGTTGATCGCACGTACCAAGAGTGACCTAAAAACGCGCTTCGAGATGACTGACAGCGGCAAGTGCGCGTTTGTTCTTGGGATCGAGTTGGTGGACGGCCCGGATGGCAGCGTAACCATGTGCCAGCAGCGTTATGTGGATGACATTCTCAAGCGCTTTGGCATGGACGAGTGCAAGGCCGTGGTGAGTCCCGTCGACATGAGCTCTCGACTGGTTCCAAGCGACGCTGCGACCAAGGTGAACGCTCCGTTTCGTGAAGCTGTTGGTGCCCTAATGCATCTGATGACTGCCACGCGCCCGGATATCGCGTACGCTGTGGGCTACGTGTCGCGCTTCATGGAGAACCCCAAGAAGAGCATTGGGTTGCGGTCAAGCGCATCTTTCGCTACCTGCAAGGCACTAAGACGCATGGGATCTGCTACAAGCCGGGTGACAAGATCGACTTTCGTGGGTACTCCGACGCGGACTGGGCCGGTGACCTCGCGGACCGCAAGTCGACTTCCGGCTACGCGTTCATGCTGATGGGTGCGCCAGTGAGCTGGGAAGCAAGAAGCAGTCAAGTGTTTCGCTGTCAACGAGCGAGGCGGAATACATCGCACTCAGCCTGGCTATCCAAGAGGGCAAGTGGATTCATCGCCTGCTTTGCGAGATTTTGGTGGCTGCCAACGAGACGGGACCCGAGCTCATGATCCGCGAAGACAACCAATCGTGCATCAAGATGACGAAAAACCCAGTGAACCACGGTCGCGCCAAGCACATCGACATCAAGTACCACCACATCCGCGATGAAGTAAAGCGCGGTAAAGTGAAGCTCGAGTATTGCGAGACTTCTGTGATGCTGGCGGACATCATGACAAAGGCGCTCCCGGGACCACGTCACACGGACCTCACGGCGGCTCTCGGCATTCATGGGATTTCGCATTGTGGGGGCGTATTGAAGGTTACCAGTTTGGTATCGGTTATTAACTGTGAACCGGTCAAGCCGAACCGGTCCAATCCGAACCCACGCTGATTACGCCACCGCGGATTACGCCACTGTCGATTACGCCACCTGTGGGTACAAGATTGTAGGTACCAGATGGGCATCGACGTGGCGCTCTCTGATTGGCTGAAGTAACTCAGTATCCAGTACAGAATCAAGTAGTGTGTATCCAGTAGGTCTGGAGATAGCAAGAAGTAAAGACCTCAATCAATCACTTTCGAATCTTCCTTCTTCCCTCAAGTGGTCAAGTGTTCTCGCTCCGGTCTTATCCAGAGTGCTGCCCTCCCTCCGCTTAGTCAAGTTTTACGGTGTCCAAGATCCATACCTTCCATCATAAGGCGGAGGACTTCAAGGACCACCTGTCGAAAATTGGCCGTCTCGTCGAGAGCAATGTGCTCAGTATTTGCGAGGTAATGGCATCAAAGTCAAGGGAGCCGCGAGATGCGGAAGCTGCTACGATCTGGTTAGTTTGACGCGTATTGTCGCTTACAGACTTCTTCTCACGACTGAGCGAATCAAAGATCCAGCTCCTGTGGACACACAAGACATACTATCAGTGACAGGACACGTATACAAGTGCGAGATAACTTCCGAAAATATCCGAAAAGATGAAAGGTAACCCGTTTAAGTGTCTGATAACCCGTACAAGTGTCGGGTAACCCGTACATGTGGCGATATATGTAGTTGTCGAGTAACCCGTATATTTTTATTTTGCATTGTGAGGGACAAGGTCACATCAGCCACTGACCAACAGAAGCTGGAGGCTCTTGCACTTTGAGAGCTGGAGGGGTGGATTACCACCGATCCAGCAAGCAACCTGGGAATGTGTCGATCAACACTGCTGGGATGGCGCGCTGCTGAAGAAAAACTTTGAACAGGAGTAAACAGTTCTACCCAGGCTCGACCCGGCCCTGAAGCGTCAACACACGGTTACGAAGAGGATCTCGTGTGCATGATTAAGCTCTCTAGTGATATTGATGCCCAAATGATCCGAGCGGTTATCATTTAAGACTGCAGTTAAAATTCCTGTGTTCGTTACGCGTACTAGAGGAGCGCAACTTTCGTGGCTAAATAGATTTTTATCAAGCGACACAAGCTTAGTGAATTTATTGCGGCTTATGATTTTCACATGCAGACCAGCAAGGAAAAGTCCAAGGTCTCGCCTCCTGATGTCTTGGCTTTGCCATCTGATGTATCCGAGGCGCCCCTGGAAGTGTCGGACCAAAGTAGTCTACCGATGCCTGATTCTCCATTGGAAGTACCTTTATCTCCATCGATTCTCCTCTGGAAATGCCAGATGTGGTTGATGAACCTAAAGAGCCGCCGAAGGTAATATCATTGGTAGACGATGCGGTGGGGTGTGATTCTGGTGACGAATATGACTTCATGGATGTGGATCCATCCAATATTGTATGTGAGGCTTGAACTCCGAGCTTTGCGCCTGGAAAAACGACCTTCGTTCAGTAGTCCAATGAACCGATCTCCAGACATTGGAATGCGATAGCTGGCTAAATGACATCGTTATCAAGTACTACACCAGTGAACACATCCCTACGTACGGGGAACCTATATTTTGGACGCAAATTTCTTTGGATACATATTTGCTGCATTCAAGAAATCTAGACGAAGTATGTAGGCCGCGTACGAAGGGTGACGTGGAGTAACGAGTGCGTTTCCCTATGATTGTTACGATCACGTGATTGTTCCAATTAACATGGGGTTTTACTGGACGTTTGTCGGCGTCCAGAATTCAGTACTTGCCGTTGCTGATTTACGCCGATGCATTGTGCATGTGGACTCGTTAGGCATTTCGAAGATTGAAACAGGTAAGAGGGAGACGAGGAGATCAAGACAAAGTACCCAGATAAGGAGGCAACCGCGTTCGTCATAAGAGGCGTTCACCTATGCCCAAAGCAGACAAACACTGACGATTGTGGGGTATTTCTTCTCTACTTCATGATGCAACTAATCGAAGTCTTCCTACAAGGCAACGTTCTTCTTCGCTTTTACATCGACAAGATATGCACAATACCCAGAAGGGCGCGTTTCAGTCCCGCAAGGTTTAGGAAAAGTCGCACACCTTCTCGCATCAGCAAACTCAGTAACCTTGTAGCAGAGCCTGCCTAATACAAGCGCTTTCAATTCATATAGTTCGTTGATTGACTTTATATAAGCTCGCACCGGCAGAAGCAGAACCAGGTAGCACACGTACGCAACACACTCAAACCAAACGGGCACGCACCAGACACAGCCGCATGCAGCAGACGCAAGCATCTGTAGACGCATACGCAGGTAGCAGACACAAACGCAGTCGCAGATATCAACCTTAACATATGCAGGCAACAGCAGACGCAGGTAGCAGCAGACACAGACGAAGGTAGCAGCAGACACAGACGCATCTAGGAGACGCAAGTAGCAGCCGACGCAGACTAACAGAAAAATATTGCTGACACAGATATCAGCCGTTAGGAGCAT